>CM053031.1:126833160-126884638 GCA_028564925.1 Lithobates sylvaticus
AACCTTACCCCCCCTCACGGCCATGTTTGACCCCGGACTCCTGCACCGAAAACCCACCATTCCTTTCATACCTTCACGTAAGCTGCCCATGTGGACTCAGTAACTGACTGCCTGGGTACCTCCCGTGGTGACTCCAATGCCATCTCCCATATCCAGCTTGAGCAAGGAACTCCTATCTCCTCCACGGCTGGCTAACTCTCTGAACCTGTCCCATTGAAAATCGATGCAAGGAGTAAGCCCGCGTGTTGTCGATGCCCGTAAGATGAATAGCATAGAGAAAATGTTCAGCTGCACACAACGCAACACCAAATGGAGTAGCCGCTGTATGACTAGTTGTGACAACGTGGACATTCGGTTGACCACGTAAACCACACCCACGTAATCACAATTCAGCTTGGGAAAGGCTGCAACCTTTTTTCACCCCCCCATCCCAAAGTCATCCCTTTTGTGACTAGGCTCGTCTGTACATTGTCCTTTCTTGAAGCCTTGAGACAATGGATGGGGTCCCCCCACCCCATAGGGATGAGCCGAACACCCCCGGGTTCGGTTCGAACCAGAACCTTCGAACGGACCGAAAGTTCGCGCGAATTTTCGAACCCTATACGTTATAATGGACGCGAACGTTCGAAATCAAAAGTGCTAATTACAACGGCCAATATGCATGTTAATGTCATAAAACAGGTTTGGGGACCCGGGTCCTGCCCCAGGGGACATATATCAATGCAAAAAGAACTTTTAAAAACTAACGTTTTTTCGGGAGCAGTCATTTTAATGATGCATAAAGTGAAAAAAAAAAAGTGAAATTTTCCTTTAAATATGGGACCTGGGGGTGTCTAAAGTATGCCTGTGAAGTGGCATGTGTTTCCCGTGTTTAGAACTGTCCTTGCACAAAATGACATTTGTAAAGGAAAAAAAGAAGCCATTTAAAACCACTTGCGGCTTTAGGTTTGTTCTTAAGTAGAATCTGAACAGGTACATTATTAAGTGTAGCTCCATCCAAAAAAAAATCTATTTTTAAGCTTTTTGGAGAACATAGGGAGGGTTATCACCCCTGTAACATTTGCTGTCTTTGCACATCTGTTCAGAACATTTCACCTCACTTTCCGTCCCAATGACAAATGTTTTTGGAAAAGTGGGGTTTTAATTGAAACAAGGATTGGTGATAAAGTATCAGTAGAGAGGAGATACCTTTTTCCCAAATTAAATCTAACAGGATAGAATTTCCCTTCCTAGGGGTAGATTTCCTCTCACTTCCTGTTTTCTCTTTCCATTTGCAAGTAGGAGTCGTTTGTAAGTTGGATGTTTGAAAGTAGGGGCCTGGCGTATATACTCTGCAGAAATTTGCCCTATTAGATGTTGGTGTAGCCACAAGACTGGTGGGCACAGGAATGGGCCCTGCTATGAGTTAATAGATCAAGATTTGTAATTGCATGCACCTGTTGAACAGGGCAGAAAAATGGGGGGTGGTGGTGGTGGTGGACGGTGTTGCCACAAGACTGTAAGCTCTCACAGTTACTCTTGGTGGGCGCAGGAATGGGCCCTGCTGTGAGTTATTAGATCAAGATTTGTAATTGCAAGCACCTGATGAACAGGGCAGAAAAATTGGGCCTTTGGCGGTGGTGGTGGACGGTGTTGCCACAAGACTGTAGGCCCTCATAGTTACTCTTGGTGGGCGCAGGAATGGGCCCTGCTGTGAGTTATTAGATCAAGATTTGTAATTGCAAGCACCTGATGAACAGGGCAGAAAAATTGGGCCTTTGGCGGTGGTGGTGGACGGTGTTGCCACAAGACTGTAGGCCCTCACAGTTACTCTTGGTGGGCGCAGGAATGGGCCCTGTTGTGAGTTATTAGATCAAGATTTGTAATTGCAAGCACCTGATGAACAGGGCAGAAAAATTGGGCCTTTGGCGGTGGTGGTGGACGGGTTTGCCACAAGACTGCAGGCCCTCATAGTTACTCTTGGTGGGCGCAGGAATGGGCCCTGCTGTGAACTATTAGATCAAGATTTGTAATTACCCGCCCCTGTTAAACAGGGGCTGAAAAATTGTGCCTTAGGCACTGGTGCTGGTGCCACAACACTGCAACCCCTCACAGAGACTGTACTTGGAGCACAGCAGTCACACGTGTTGCGAAGCATTTTTTTAAAAAATTGGAAGTACACGCCCCTGTTAAACAGGGGCTGAAAAATTGTGCCTTAGGCACTGGTGCTGGTGCCACAACACTGCAACCCGGCCCTCACAGATACTGTACTTGGAGCACAGCAGTCACACGTTTAGCGAAGCATTTTTTTTAAAAATTGTAAGTACCCGCCCCTGTTAAACAGGGGCTGAAAAATTGTGCCTTAGGCACTGGTGCTGGTGCCACAACACTGCAACCCGGCCCTCACAGATACTGTACTTGGAGCACAGCAGTCACACGTGTTGCGAAGCATTTTTTTAAAAAATTGTAAGTACCCGCCCCTGTTAAACAGGGGCTGAAAAATTGTGCCTTAGGCACTGGTGCTGGTGCCACAACACTGCAACCCGGCCCTCACAGATACTGTACTTGGAGCACAGCAGTCACACGTGTTGCGAAGCATTTTTTTAAAAAATTGTAAGTACCCGCCCCTGTTAAACAGGGGCTGAAAAATTGTGCCTTAGGCACTGGTGCTGGTGCCACAACACTGCAACCCGGCCCTCACAGATACTGTACTTGGAGCACAGCAGTCACACGTGTTGCGAAGCATTTTTTTTACACGTGTTTGCGAATCATTTTTTTAAAAAATTGTAAGTACCCGCCCCTGTTAAACAGGGGCTGAAAAATTGTGCCTTAGGCACTGGTGCTGGTGCCACAACACTGCAACCCGGCCCTCACAGATACTGTACTTGGAGCACAGCAGTCACACGTGTTGCGAAGCATTTTTTTTAAAAAATTGTAAGTACCCCCCCTGTTAAACAGGGGCTGAAAAATTGTGCCTTAGGCACTGGTGCTGGTGCCACAACACTGGAACCCGGCCCTCACAGATACTGTACTTGGAGCACAGCAGTCACACGTGTTGCGAAGCATTTTTTTAAAAAATTGTAAGTACCCGCCCCTGTTAAACAGGGGCTGAAAAATTGTGCCTTAGGCACTGGTGCTGGTGCCACAACACTGCAACCCGGCCCTCACAGATACTGTACTTGGAGCACAGCAGTCACACGTGTTGCGAAGCATTTTTTTAAAAAATTGTAAGTACCCGCCCCTGTTAAACAGGGGCTGAAAAATTGTGCCTTAGGCACTGGTGCTGGTGCCACAACACTGCAACCCCTCACAGAGACTGTACTTGGAGCACAGCAGTCACACGTGTTGCGAAGCATTTTTTTTAAAAAATTGGAAGTACACGCCCCTGTTAAACAGGGGCTGAAAAATTGTGCCTTAGGCACTGGTGTGGTGGCATGGATCATTGAGGAGGAGGAAGAGGATAGTCAGTGAACATAAGAGGACAGTCACTCAGCATCAGCATAGGCAGTCTTGAAGGGATGTGACATTAAAAATTATTCGGTTATATCCGCCTCAGGTGCCTGGTAGCTGGTGGTGATCCAAGACTGATTCATTTTGATGAATGTCAGTCGATCAACCGAGGCGGTGGACAGGCGCACCCTATGATCAGTCACAAATCCTCCAGCAGCACTGAATGTGCGTTCGGAAAGAACGCTGGAGGCAGGACAGGCCAGTAGCTCAATTGCATACTGTGCAAGCTCTGGCCAGTGATCCATCCTCAGGACCCAGTAAGCCAGAGGATTTTCGGTGGGAAAGGTGTCCAAGTCTGACCTTGCCCCAAGGTATTCCTGCACCATGTATATCAGACGCTGGCGATGGTTGCTGGAACCGATCATACCTTGGGGCTGCGGACTAAAAAATTGTCTGAACGCATCGGTCAGACGTCCACCTTCCCCACCGCTCCTTCTGCCACTGACCGAAGCCTCAGCAACTCGTCGCCCAGGACCAGGAGTTTGTAGCCTCCCAGTTTCTGGGAACGCGTTGCACAGACCTTTCTGCAAGGCCTCCCTGAGATGTCTCATCCTCTGCTCCCTCTGCGACGGCAAGATAAGGTCCGCAACCTTACCCTTGTACCGCGGATCAAGGAGAGTGGCCAGCCAGTAATGGTCCCTCTCCTTGATCCGAAGAACACGAGGATCCTTCCGCAGGCTTTGCAGGATCAGGGAGGCCATGCAGCGTAGGTTAGCTGAGGCATTCGGTCCGGAGTCTTCTGGGTCACTGAGGATGACATGATCGCCAGCCACCTCCTCCCAGCCACGTACAAGTCCACTGGTTTGTTGGGACTGTACATCATCCCTAAAAGACTGCTGCTGCTGATGCTGAGTGCCAGGCTCCACCTCCATGCTCACACAATCCTCCTCCTCCTCCTCCTCCTCCTCCTCCTCATCCTCTTCCTGTGTGATGGGTGGGACAGAAGGAACACTGTCCGGATAAAGGGGGCCTTGAGAGGCAAGGAAGTCCTCCTCTTCCTGCCTCTGTTCTGCCTCAAGTGCCCTGTCCATTATCCCACGCAGCGTATGCTCCAACAGGTGGACAAGAGGGACAGTGTCACTGATGCATGCACTGTCACTGCTCACCATCCTCGTGGCCTCCTCAAATGGTGAGAGGACAGTGCATGCATCCCTGATCATGCTCCACTGACGTGGGGAAAAAAAACCAAGCTCCCCTGACCCTGTCCTGGTGCCGTAGTCGCAAAGGTACTCATTGATGGCCCTCTGCTGCGTGTGCAGTCGCTGCAGCATGGCCAACGTTGAGTTCCACCTGGTGGGCATGTCACATATTAGGCGGTTCTTGGGCAGGTTCAGCTCCTTTTGCAGCTCAGTCAGCCGAGCACTGGCATTATAAGATCGGCGGAAATGCACACAGACTTTCCTGGCCTGCCTCAGGACATCCTGTAAGCCTGGGAACCTGCCCAAGAACCGCTGCACCACCAGGTTGAGGACGTGAGCCATGCAGGGCACATGGGTGAGCTGCCCCTGTCGCAGGGCGGAGAGGAGGTTGGTGCCATTGTCAGAAACGACCATTCCTGGCTTAAGCTGACGTGGCGTCAACCACCTCTCGGCCTGCCCCTGCAGAGCTGCCAGAACCTCTGGCCCAGTGTGGCTCCTGTCCCCCAAACACACCAGCGCAAGCACGGCATGGCATCTTTTTGCCTGCGTACTTGCGTAGCCCCTTGTACGCCTACGGAGCACCGCTGGTTCCAAGGACAGAGCACTGGAGGAAGAAGAAGAGGAGGGGGTGGAGGAGAGAGGTGTGTCACAACCAGTAGCAGTAGTCGCGTTTTGGAGGCGTGGTGGCGGAACAACCTCCAACACTACTGCACCTTGTCCTGCATCCCTCCCAGCTGCCAATAGAGTGACCCAATGGGCCGTGAAAGAAAGGTACCGTCCCTGTCCATGCCTGCTGGACCATGAGTCAGCGGTAATATGCACCTTACCGCTGACCGCCCTGTCCAGCGAGGCATGGACATTGCCCTCCACATGCCGGTAGAGAGACGGAATCGCCTTCCGCGAGAAAAAGTGGCGTTTGGGAACCTGCCACTGAGGAACCGCACATTGAACAAACTCACGGAAGGGGGCCGAGTCTACCAACTGAAAAGGCAGCAGTTGAAGTGCTAGCAATTTAGCAAGGCTAGCATTCAACCGCTGGGCATGTGGATGGCTGGGAGTGTACTTCTTTCTACGGTCCAGCAGCTGGGGCAGGGAAATTTGCCTGCTGCAATCGGACGTCGGTGTACTGCAAGTACTTGGTTGTGACACACCTAATTCTACACCTTCAGTCCTCTCAGAGCAGCTTTCAGAGAGGACTGAAGGTGTAGTGGGGATGGAGATCCCAGCTGAGGAGGAGCAAGGAGAGGTCCGCTTAGTTCTTTGGTGTGGGTCTTTTATGTGTGCCTGCCAACGAGCTGCATGGCAGGTCGCCATATGTCTGGTCATGCTTGTCGTGCCCAAGCGGCTGATGTTTTGGCCACGCGAGATACGCTTGAGACAAATATTGCAAATAGCAGTGGTGCGATCTGCTGCACTCGTCTCAAAAAAGGCCCACACCAAAGAACTTTTCTGATAACGTGCAGAGGCAGCGCCCTGCACAGGCGGAGCTCTGCGGTGTTGTACAGTTGCTGTGCTGGCCTCTACCTGGCCTCCAGGGGGCATCCTGCCTCGTTGGACATGTGACGCCGCATCCTCCTCCTCCTCGTCCTCCTCCTCATCCTCTCTCCCTTGAGGCACCCACGTGGAGTCAGTGACCTCATCATCCCCTCCCTCTTCACCACTAGAGCAAACCTGGCAGTAAGCTGCAGCTGGTGGAACAGTACTGCCAGATTCCTCAAGCTGGGTATCGTCATCCTAGCCTTCGAATCGTTGGGCATCCTCCTGGAGCATGTACCCAACACTGTGCTCAAAGAGTTCGGGGGACTCCTCAGGAGGACATGGTGGGTCTAGGGAAGGGGTGGCTGATGATGCTCTGTCAGTACCCTGAGCCTGGGTGAGAGAGGATGAGGAGGATGAGGAGGGCTTGGTCATCCATTCTACCAAGCCTTCAGCATGATGCGGCTCCACATGTCCAGCTGCCGAAAACAAAGACGCGCGTGTCCCATGGCCACGTGCTGATGACGATGCACGACCACGTCCACGTCCACGGCCACGTCCACTAGAAACAGAGCCTGCCTGCCCTGTGTTCTTGGCTCTGCATGCTCTGCCTCCCCTTGGCGGTCTTCCAGCCATTGTAGTCGGTAGTCCTGTGGGTGCTGCTGAGAAGAATATATAGGAGCTCTGTGTGATGCCTGTGTGATGCCACTAACCACACTAGAAGTCCTATGGGTGCTTCTGCAAAGAAAATAGAGGAGCTCTGTGTGATGCCACTAACACACTAGAAGTCCTGTGGGGTGCTGCTGAGAAGAATATATAGGAGCCCTGTGTGATGCCACTAACACACTAGAAGTCCTATGGGTGCTTCTGCAAAGAAAATAGAGGAGCTCTGTGTGATGCCACTAACACACTAGAAGTCCTGTGGGTGCTTCTGCAAAGAAAATAGAGGAGCTCTGTGTGATGCCACTAACACACTAGAAGTCCTGTGGGTGCTTCTGCAAAGAAAATAGAGGAGCTCTGTGTGATGCCACTAACACACTAGAAGTCCTGTGGGTGCTTCTGCAAAGAAAATAGAGGAGCTCTGTGTGATGCCACTAACACACTAGAAGTCCTGTGGGTGCTTCTGCAAAGAAAATAGAGGAGCTCTGTGTGATGCCACTAACACACTAGAAGTCCTGTGGGTGCTTCTGCAAAGAAAATAGAGGAGCTCTGTGTGATGCCACTAACACACTAGAAGTCCTGTGGGTGCTTATGCAAAGAAAATAGAGGAGCTCTGTGTGATGCCACTAACACACTAGAAGTCCTGTGGGTGCTGCTGAGAAGAAATATAGGAGCTCTGTGTGATGCCACTAACACACTAGAAGTCCTATGGGTGCTTCTGCAAAGAAAATAGAGGAGCTCTGTGTGATGCCACTAACACACTAGAAGTCCTGTGGGTGCTTATGCAAAGAAAATAGAGGAGCTCTGTGTGATGCCACTAACACACTAGAAGTCCTGTGGGTGCTGCTGAGAAGAATATATAGGAGCTCTGTGTGATGCCACTAACACACTAGAAGTCCTATGGGTGCTTCTGCTAAGAAAATAGAGGAGCTCTGTGTGATGCCACTAACACACTAGAAGTCCTGTGGGTGCTTCTGCAAAGAAAATAGAGGAGCTCTGTGTGATGCCACTAACACACTAGAAGTCCTGTGGGTGCTGCTGAGAAGAAATATAGGAGCTCTGTGTGATGCCACTAACACACTAGAAGTCCTATGGGTGCTTCTGCAAAGAAAATAGAGGAGCTCTGTGTGATGCCACTAACACACTAGAAGTCCTGTGGGTGCTTATGCAAAGAAAATAGAGGAGCTCTGTGTGATGCCACTAACACACTAGAAGTCCTGTGGGTGCTGCTGAGAAGAATATATAGGAGCTCTGTGTGATGCCACTAACACACTAGAAGTCCTATGGGTGCTTCTGCTAAGAAAATAGAGGAGCTCTGTGTGATGCCACTAACACACTAGAAGTCCTGTGGGTGCTTCTGCAAAGAAAATAGAGGAGCTCTGTGTGATGCCACTAACACACTAGAAGTCCTATGGGTGCTTCTGCAAAGAAAATAGAGGAGCTCTGTGTGATGCCACTAACACACTAGAAGTCCTGTGGGTGCTTCTGCAAAGAAAATAGAGGAGCTCTGTGTGATGCCACTAACACACTAGAAGTCCTGTGGGTGCTTCTGCAAAGAAAATAGAGGAGCTCTGTGTGATGCCACTAACACACTAGAAGTCCTATGGGTGCTTCTGCAAAGAAAATAGAGGAGCTCTGTGTGATGCCACTAACACACTAGAAGTCCTGTGGGTGCTTCTGCAAAGAAAATAGAGGAGCTCTGTGTGATGCCACTAACACACTAGAAGTCCTGTGGGTGCTTCTGCAAAGAAAATAGAGGAGCTCTGTGTGATGCCACTAACACACTTCAAGTCCTGTGGGTGCTTCTGAGAAGAAAAAATAGGAGCTCTGTGTGATGCCACTAACACACTTCAAGTCCTATAGGTGCTTCTGCAAAGAAAATAGAGGAGCTCTGTGTGATGGGACTAACACACTAGAAGTCCTATAGGTGCTTCTGCAAAGAAAATAGAGAGCTCTGTGTGATGGGACTAACACACTAGAAGTCCTGTAGGTGCTGCTGGGAAGAAAATTTAGCTCTGTGTGATGGGACTAACACACTTCAAGTCCTATAGGTGCTTCTGGGAAGAAAATAGGAGCTCTGTGTGATGGGACTAACACACTTCAAGTCCTATAGGTGCTTCTGGGAACAAAATAAAGCTCTGTGTGATGGGACTAACACACTTCAAGTCCTATAGTTGCTTCTGGGAACAAAATATAGCTCTGTGTGTGATGGGACTAACACACTTCAAGTCCTATAGGTGCTTCTGGGAACAAAATATAGCTCTGTGTGTGTGATGGGACTAACACACTTCAAGTCCTATAGGTGCTTCTGGGAACAAAATATAGCTCTGTGTGTGTGATGGGACTAACACACTTCAAGTCCTATAGGTGCTTCTGGGAAAAAAATATAGCTCTGTGTGTGTGATGGGACTAACACACTTCAAGTCCTATAGGTGCTTCTGGGAACAAAATATAGCTCTGTGTGTGTGATGGGACTAACACACTTCAAGTCCTATAGGTGCTTCTGGGAACAAAATATAGCTCTGTGTGTGTGATGGGACTAACACACTTCAAGTCCTATAGGTGCTTCTGGGAACAAAATATAGCTCTGTGTGTGTGATGGGACTAACACACTTCAAGTCCTATAGGTGCTTCTGGGAAGAAAATATAGCTCTGTGTGTGTGATGGGACTAACACACTTCAAGTCCTATAGGTGCTTCTGGGAACAAAATATAGCTCTGTGTGTGTGATGGGACTAACACACTTCAAGTCCTATAGGTGCTTCTGGGAACAAAATATAGCTCTGTGTGTGTGATGGGACTAACACACTTCAAGTCCTATAGGTGCTTCTGGGAACAAAATATAGCTCTGTGTGTGTGATGGGACTAACACACTTCAAGTCCTATAGGTGCTTCTGGGAACAAAATAAAGGTCTGTGTGATGGGACTAACACACTTCAAGTCCTATAGGTGCTTCTGGGAACAAAATATAGCTCTGTGTGTGTGATGGGACTAACACACTTCAAGTCCTATAGGTGCTTCTGGGAACAAAATATAGCTCTGTGTGTGTGATGGGACTAACACACTTCAAGTCCTATAGGTGCTTCTGGGAACAAAATATAGCTCTGTGTGTGTGATGGGACTAACACACTTCAAGTCCTATAGGTGCTTCTGGGAACAAAATATAGCTCTGTGTGTGTGATGGGACTAACACACTTCAAGTCCTATAGGTGCTTCTGGGAACAAAATATAGCTCTGTGTGTGTGATGGGACTAACACACTTCAAGTCCTATAGGTGCTTCTGGGAACAAAATATAGCTCTGTGTGTGTGATGGGACTAACACACTTCAAGTCCTATAGGTGCTTCTGGGAAGGAAATAAAGGTCTGTGTGATGGGACTAACACACTTCAAGTCCTATAGGTGCTTCTGGGAACAAAATATAGCTCTGTGTGTGTGATGGGACTAACACACTTCAAGTCCTATAGGTGCTTCTGGGAACAAAATATAGCTCTGTGTGTGTGTGATGGGACTAACACACTTCAAGTCCTATAGGTGCTTCTGGGAACAAAATATAGCTCTGTGTGTGTGATGGGACTAACACACTTCAAGTCCTATAGGTGCTTCTGGGAACAAAATATAGCTCTGTGTGTGTGATGGGACTAACACACTTCAAGTCCTATAGGTGCTTCTGGGAACAAAATATAGCTCTGTGTGTGTGATGGGACTAACACACTTCAAGTCCTATAGGTGCTTCTGGGAACAAAATATAGCTCTGTGTGTGTGATGGGACTAACACACTTCAAGTCCTATAGGTGCTTCTGGGAAGAAAATATAGCTCTGTGTGTGTGATGGGACTAACACACTTCAAGTCCTATAGGTGCCTCTGGGAACAAAAATATAGCTCTGTGTGTGTGATGGGACTAACACACTTCAAGTCCCATAGGTGCTTCTGGGAACAAAATATAGCTCTGTGTGTGTGATGGGACTAACACACTTCAAGTCCTATAGGTGCTTCTGGGAACAAAATATAGCTCTGTGTGTGTGATGGGACTAACACACTTCAAGTCCTATAGGTGCTTCTGGGAAGGAAATAAAGGTCTGTGTGATGGGACTAACACACTTCAAGTCCTATAGGTGCTTCTGGGAACAAAATATAGCTCTGTGTGTGTGATGGGACTAACACACTTCAAGTCCTATAGGTGCTTCTGGGAACAAAATATAGCTCTGTGTGTGTGATGGGACTAACACACTTCAAGTCCTATAGGTGCTTCTGGAAGGAAATAAAGGTCTGTGTGATGGGACTAACACACTTCAAGTCCTATAGGTGCTTCTGGGAACAAAATATAGCTCTGTGTGTGTGATGGGACTAACACACTTCAAGTCCTATAGGTGCTTCTGGGAACAAAATATAGCTCTGTGTGTGTGATGGGACTAACACACTTCAAGTCCTATAGGTGCTTCTGGGAACAAAATATAGCTCTGTGTGTGTGATGGGACTAACACACTTCAAGTCCTATAGGTGCTTCTGGGAAGGAAAAAAAGGTCTGTGTGATGGGACTAACACACTTCAAGTCCTATAGGTGCTTCTGGGAACAAAATATAGCTCTGTGTGTGTGATGGGACTAACACACTTCAAGTCCTATAGGTGCTTCTGGGAACAAAATATAGCTCTGTGTGTGTGATGGGACTAACACACTTCAAGTCCTATAGGTGCTTCTGGGAACAAAATATAGCTCTGTGTGTGTGATGGGACTAACACACTTCAAGTCCTATAGGTGCTTCTGGGAACAAAATATAGCTCTGTGTGTGTGATGGGACTAACACACTTCAAGTCCTATAGGTGCTTCTGGGAAGAAAATATAGCTCTGTGTGTGTGATGGGACTAACACACTTCAAGTCCTATAGGTGCTTCTGGGAACAAAATATAGCTCTGTGTGTGTGATGGGACTAACACACTTCAAGTCCTATAGGTGCTTCTGGGAACAAAATATAGCTCTGTGTGTGTGATGGGACTAACACACTACAAGTCCTATAGGTGCTTCTGGGAACAAAATATAGGAGCTCTGCCTGCCTGCCACGAACACACTACAAGTCCTATAGGTGCTTCTGGGAACAAAATATAGGAGCTCTGCCTGCCTGCCACGAACACACTACAAGTCCTATAGGTGCTTCTGGTAACAAAATATAGGAGCTCTGCTGCCTGCCTGCCACGAACACACTACAAGTCCTATAGGTGCTTCTGGTAACAAAATATAGGAGCTCTGCCTGCCTGCCACGAACACACTACAAGTCCTATAGGTGCTTCTGGTAACAAAATATAGGAGCTCTGCCTGCCTGCCACGAACACACTACAAGCCCCTCTTTCTCAATCAATCTTTGTAACTGAATCTATCTAACTCAATCTCTGTAAGTGAATCTCTCTACCTAACTAAATCCAGCAGAGTGTCACAGAATCAGCCTGCTCAATCTGCGCCGGAACAGCATGTGACCGGCGCAGACGGCGTGGCGGCCTTTTATAGGGGGGGGGGGCGTGTACTACAGCCCCTGAGCTGTAATTGGCTACAGGCGTCCTGCCTGTAGCCAATTATGGCTCTTCGAGTTTCCGGGGCTGTGATTGGCCAAGCATGCGGGGTCACAGTGCATGCTTGGCCAATCATCAGCCAGCAATGCACTGCGCCGGCCGCGCCGGCCGCAATGCATTGCGGGGGCCGCTCGCATCACACGAACGTGATGCGAGCGGCCAAAATAGTTCTGGGCTCGCCGAGCGAGCGAACGCCCGGTGCTCGATGCGAACGTGGGTTCGCATCGAGCACCGGGCCCATCCCTACTGCCGAACCATGTTTATGTTTTCTCGCCAATGACACTCGCCATAATGGCGAACACCTGCAGCCCACTTAACAAATTTCAGCAAAATCAATCAGTGCCTCCTCTTCCCTTCATTCTCTTTCTTATAATCTTCCTGCTTGACCCTATCCACTTTAAATTAAATAAAACATTTTTTTTAAATGGGCCATAACGAGAAGATCCCCACACCCTTGCAAATCATATCCCGGACCTCCTGTTTCAAATGTGTTTCCAGCGGACCCTCAAAGCACCCGTACATCTCACATTTTATTTTTGCGACCGCAATCCTTATCACCTCTGCCCTACCATTACCTGACAACCCCACTGCTGCGTCACTGTCCCCGAACTGGCGGGCACACAATGCAGCTTACAACGAAAACATTATACATTAGTGGACTTACCGTGCTGACTGGATCCCCAACAGCCGCGCTTGCTTCCCTCGCTGGCTCGCATACCTGCGGCTCCTCCTCTGACACCGACAGCTCACCTTCCAATCCTAGACCGGGACCGGTGGTGTCATTAGCCACCCAGGCGAAGAGATCCTAGGGGCCGTGGAGTCCCTCTGCTGTAGGGCCTGTCTCGCCCCCCGAAGCTCCTGCTGCGGTTCCACGTTTGCCCTCACTTGCTGTGACCTAGACGGTCTACCCTGTTCGTCCTCTGCCATCTTGCGCCATCTTGCGCTGCCCGTATAGGCAACGCCCACCCGCAGAGCTCTGTTTTTTTTGTGACTGGCCCGACGGCCGTGCTAGTGAGTCTCCTTTGCCGAGCCTCCCCCCGTGTAGCTATGAAGGCAGAGGGGGGTGATTTAGAAATAGCCCCGCGACTCGCAGGCAGGGAAGCAGCGCCATAACAGCCTGTGGCCCCGCCCACCGAGCTGGGCCAGCGGCGTGGAGTCTGCCTGGGCCCTGCTCAGGCAGACTGCCGGCTTCTCTTTTGCTGGGGAGTGGATTGTTCCCCCCAGAGGGCTCCTAGCATGGCGCACGGCCCTGGATGAGGGCCCTGGTGAAAAAACAGCGTGCCAGAGACCGCGACCTCAGTGCACGCAGCGACCCTCATCTGCCAGCCTTGATCTGCTCACCTGGTCCTCTATGCAGGCCGCGACCTGGCTGTGCAGACACTCTGGTCCCCTGCTCGGCGCTGCTGCCTGCAAACTCGCCCAAATGACATCTCAGCCATGTTGGAGGAGCAGAGAAAAAACTGCCTCCTCTTTTCTTTCTCCACAACTTTCTGTTCCCCAGCCCAGTCCCGCCTCCTCCTTAAATAGTACCACTCCCCCTTGGACTTTACTTACTGTTCCCTCCCCTCTTAGCTCTTCATATTAACCCATACGTTGTCTCCCCTTAACACACACTGTCATGCCCGGCCCTGCACTACTTTTCTTTCTTTCTTTCTTTCTTTTCCGTTCTGGGCCTCACTTTATAGCCAATATTTTCCGGCCCGTCAAGCATTCAGCACTCAGCATTACCTCCTTTCCACACCACTTTATTTTGTGGTATTTTATTGAACCTTTTATGATCTCAAATACTGGGAAGAACATACTTTGGGACTTTCAAAATACACTAGAATTATTTAATTGGGTAAGCATTGTGAAAATATTGTCATGTGAAACCCTGCCCAAACTAAGAAATAAATTATGCTGTAGGCATTTATGTCACAAGAAAAGGAAATCGTTTTTTTCAGGAATGCACAGTACTTATATACACATTTTATAACAGTTTTTTTTTTTTTTAGGCCACACAAAAAACATAATAGGTACACTTGTTTTTTTCCCTCACCTACAGTAGTGTTCCCAACTACAAGGGGAGCTTTGGGAAACTTCATCTTCAGCTCCAGAAGTTTTTCAAGTGTGGATGGAGCGTACCATGTGATTCTCTCTCCATGGAATGTGGTCATTTCTTTTGGGTTGCCTAGACTGATCTAAAAGATAAAAAAAACAAAAAATAAAATTACCCGGTGGTTAAGTTTACAAAGCTCTCTCTTTTTTGGCACCACAATGTTAGCTCTAAAATTTGCAAGGGACATCAACTTGGCCATTAATACAGTCTATTCATAAGGAAGTACCTGGTTTGTAATCCAGCTCATTGAGCTTAGGGTCAGAGTTAACTTTTGGAATTAAAGTTGTCGTGGATATTCCACCACACTCTTGCGCTAATAAGCACCTTTCAATCTTATGATATAATGTGCCCTCCGATCGTATGTCTCCCTCGATCCCCATTCCCAAAAACAGACATTACCACAAGTCTCACGTCATCATCTCAGCATCGGCTCTCCCCAAATGAGCCAGCTCCCTTCTTTTTATTCAAGACAACAAAAGGGATTACAAAGGATTGTGACCTCACAGGAAATTAAATGAACATATAAGGATTTGAAATAGACATGTGCAATTCGTTTAGTTACGATTCGTTTTCTGTTCAAATTCGTTATATTCGTTCATTCGTTATCGTACGAATGAACGAATGATTTAGCAAAAATTTTAACGAATAACGAATTATCGAATCGAACGACTATGAAAAACAACGAAAATACGAAATAATTAAATTAGAAACAACGAAACTACGAAAGAATGAAAATCCGAAAAACTAAAATAGAAACAACGAAAATCAAAATGAACGAAAAAATTAGTACATTCTTAACTTTTTTTTTTGTTTGTTGATTCGTAATTTTCCGTGTCTCTTACAATGGCGCTGCTTAACGCGCTTCGAATGGATTGAACAAAAAAAATTCGTACATTCGTAATTTTTTTGTTTTGTTTGTCGATTCATAATTTTCCGTGTCTCTTACAATGGCGCTGCTTAACGTGCTTCGAATGTATTGAACGAAAAAATTCGTACATTCGTAACTTTTTTTTTTTTTTTTTGATTCGTAATTTTCCGTGTCTCTTACAATGTGTAAGAGACACGGAAAATTACGAATCCAAATTTTTTTTTTTATGTAATGTGTATGCTATTATTACATTAATAATAGCATACACATTACATAAAATTATGAATTATGCTCCGATTACGAATCTACGAAAACAATGTTACAAAAGTAAGAATAAATCAATCTTACGAAAGTACGAATGTAACTAAATCTACGAAAATACGAATGCGTCCGAATACAAAATACAACAAAAATACGAATTTCGAATAAACGAAAATTAGACGGAAAAAACGAATCAACGAAAAAATAACTCTACGAAAATACGAACTAGTCCGAATACGAACACCGCCGACTTACAAAAATACGAAAGAGCCCGAATACAAACACCGACGACTTACGAATTTACGAATCGTTACGAATCAATGGAAACGAACCGAAACAAAACGAAACTAAACAAATTTTTCTATTGTGCACATGTCTAATTTGAAACAATACAATGGAGAAGGAGATGGTGTCTTCACAGACAGCCAATAAAGACATTTGTTTTCCTTCAAAAGAACCAATTACAGACTTGTATACATTCAAATATGCTTAGCAAACTGACAATGCACAATCTGGCTAAAATGATTCAATCACCAATGACTACAATTCCATTGATAGTAATCCTTAGTACACATTGTTCCAGAGAACAAAGTATACCTGGATTATGCTACCTTCCATGTGGATGGAAGGTTATCTGCAGATGTACGCCGTGAATCCCAGCATGTGCTGATCAGACACAGCAGAGACAATGAGCGCACATCCACACACAGCAGACCTTTGCAGAGCAAACATATGCCCCCCGGACGAACATCTGTGCAATGCACAGGGGCCCCTTCACAGGCTGACACACCCCCACTCCGCAAACATCTCTTTCCAATCCCAGGAAAAGTTATCCACTACTTAACAGGTCTCAACCAGCATCAGTCTGCCCCAGTCAGCTCTTTAGAGAAGGCTGGGACAGAACGAAAACTGGGGACTCTTATGACAAAAATACATCTAAAACATCTACATAAAATTTTCCCCAACAAAGTGTTACTAAATCCAGGACCCTTCCTTTTAATATATCTGGTCTCCCACAGTATACAGAACATGGACATGCAATAGTTTTAGTAAATATAAACTGCTAAATACCTTTTCTCATCAGCAGAATATGCTGTAGCAGTCCTGTGACTTGTATGAGTGTCTGGCTGAGCACTGGTTAAAGCTTGTAGGAGGAGTTTTAATTCTGCTCTCACTGTCCTATAAGACTACAGGACCGCTGACCTTCTGTCTAGACAGTGCAGATTGGCCCTGTACTGAACACATGCACTCTCCCCAAAAAAAAAAAAAAAAAGCAATAGCAATACACACCAACCTGATTATGTGCAGCTTGTCCCCTTGCCTCTATAATGAGGTGAGATCACAGGAGACAAGATCAAACAGCCTTTTTACATAATGCAGAGATCTCCACAGCATGCTTTACTGCATATACACTGATTTTACTGTTGTGGGTTTAGTAACACTTTAAGGTTAGGAGTTTATTTTTACATTCAGAATCAGGGGTGTGATGATGTTGGTGCCAGTTCACACAGGGGCATCTTCAAAGTTATCCGACTCTGAAGCCGCCCGCACAGTGCGGCCTCAGTGCGGCTTGCAAACAACTTCTTTAATAGAAGTCAATGCAAGCCGCTCTTGCCCAAATGTAGTCGCTCCTAATAAAATGGTTCCTTTGCACTGCATGGAGTGCGAATTGAACGTTAGGGTTGGAGTTCAACTTCATTTAAAAAAACAGACATATCTGTGGCTGATTTTATGTAACCTAACTACATACATAATTAAAATGGGAGTTTTCAATTTAAGCTTTATAGCTATCAAAATGGATTATAAAATCATGTATACATTTAATTAAAATTGTATTTTGCTTCAAGGATGAGAATATAATATTGGGCGTTTCAGAAACTGGGTTGAGGTCAAATATGGTAAAGTAAACAAGTATGAGCCTAAGGGCCCTTTCACATGAGCGGATAGAATTGTGCTTTTAGCTGCGGACAAATTAAGTTATCTACCGCAGCTAAATGCACACAATGCTTTCCTATGGCCCTATTCACACACTGAGTTTAGTGACGGTTTTGTTACATGGGGTTTTGTGCAGATAGAAAAAATAAAGTTGACTGCGTCCAGGAACGATTTAGCACAGCTATCTGCAGCTATCTGCTGGTAATCGCAGTGTACTATTTCTCCTACAGATAGCAGCGGCAACAAAGAAAAGAAAAAGAACAGGAAGCACATCAGAAATGGCAAGTATGTTGCAAACGCAGATAAACGCAGATAAACTCAGTCGCATGTAAACGCACGTAAACGCAGCTAACCGCAATGTACAACTGCAAGTGAACGCTGTACCAGGATTCTCTGAATTTCAAAATAACAAAACATGCTTTTAACAGCTGCAGAACAGCCACCCATGTGAAAGGGGCCTTAACCTCCAGCAAACAGATCACCAATTAAACTAACACTACTATTATTACTCTCATGAATTTGACAAACAATTAACGGGTACCAGTGTGGTTGAGGTGAACTCCAGCTAAACATAAAAAATTTGTAACTGGCTAATGGGGTCCAGTCTGCTTCTTCAGTGCTCATCTCTAGCATAGGGTGACCAGACGTCCCCGGACTGAGGACACTGTTCCAGGAGCCAGTCTGTCCCCGGTTCTGTCCCCGGGTTCAGGGGCGGCACCCATACCCATTACTGACAGCCTTTCCATCCAGCATTGCCAGGGATTGGTGGGCAAGCCAGGGCTGTGAGCAGTCATTTTAATGATGCATAAAGTGAAAAAAAAAAAGTGAAATATTCCTTTAAATATGGTACCTGGGGGGGGGCCAGAGGGGGCCCTGACCCCCCCAAAAAATGACATTTGTAAAGGAAAAAAATAAGCCATTTAAAACTGCTTGCGGCTTTAATGTCATGTCTTGTCCTGGCAATGGATGAAAATCTTTTAGAAAAATGGCATGGCCACCCCATCACCAGCCCCTTTGGGTCTTGTATGGATATTAAGGGGAACCCCGCACCCAAAAAAAACCCTATACCTACAACCCTATACAATGGCGTCCCTAGGGGGGGGCCAGAGGGGGCCCTGACCCCCCCAAAATGAAGCTGTTTTTTTTTTTTTTTACAAAAAGGCAATGTCTTTTTGTTTGCATCCGTAGCGGATGCGCCACATCTTACTCAGGCTGCCGCTGGAGTAACACAGTCTCTATTGAGAGGGGGAGTATTCTTCTAGCCTGGACGCGTGGGTAAGTGTGTGCACTGCAGTACACTGTAATCACTGAACTGCATTATCTCCATCCCTTCTCTCCCCCATCTGTCCCTCCCCCTCTCCTGTTCTTTCAAGACCTTCACAACTTACTTTCACTTTCAGTTAGGCAGGTAATAGACTATGCAAATTTCTTTCCTGCATCCACAGAGTGCAGGAAAGAAACTTGCATGATTCCCCCATTAACACAGACAGTGGTGACAGGTGAATATCCTTTCCTGCCCAGAAATTGTATTCTCCCAACAAACAGTCATTATCACTAGTGGCTATAGCAACCACTAGTGATAATCATAAGAGTATCTGTCAGGCTGGTTGTTCCCAATTTGATCGATCAACTTGGTACATTCAGCCTGCTCATTAATGGTTCAAACCTCAACCAGCTGAGATTTAAACTGCCTATGGCTGGTCTTAGCACTTAGGCAGCCCATACATTGATCACTTTTTTCATTTAACTAGTAGGTTGCATGAAAAAAAAAAAGAAATGATCCAATTCTCCCATCTACACATTATAGGTGGATGGGGGAATCCTTGCAGTGTGGACCAGTGGTGGAACTACCAGGGTTGCTGTCCTGGCTATTCACAGCGCTGGTCTCTGTCTCCATGGCAGCGGTGGCACATTGGAACCCATTGCTGGTTACTTTATGGGGCTAATGTACAGGAGAGCCAGCACAATTTGTTGTTAGAGATGGGCAGGGCATGTTCAAAATCCCACATGCCCGAGCCCGTCAGGAAGCCCACACTGCACGGCGCTAAGCACAAGCAGTGAGACATTTCCTGGTCCGCAGCTGCACAGATCAGGAATGTCTCACTGCCTGTGATTAGCCGTGTGCAGTGTCGGCTTCCTGGCGGGATTGGGCAAGTGGGATTTCAAACACACCCGAGCCCATGTCTAATGGTTGTAGAGTAGACAATTGACCTCCCTGCAGGTTGCTTAGCAGCAGTGCAGCCTTCTCTGACATGCTGATCGTGATGCAATCCAGGTGATGCTCCTAGTCAAATCCTAGTGTTAAATATCATAGTGATTTTATTGATCAAAGCCCACACCTTACAGGCATAGAACCCACATGGCTGCTGAACATACGGTGGATGTGGTTGTACTCTTGATGCTAATAAATACTGTGTTTATTAGATCTGACTGGGAGCATCACCTGGATCACTTCCCGATCAGCATGTCAACAGAGAAGGTTATACAACATTACTGCTGCTAGGTGACCAGCTGGGGGCTCGGCTCTCTACAACCAATAGTGCCAGCCTTCCCCTGCATGCACCCATAATGTCACCAGCACTAGGTCCTAATAGACTGCTGCCACTGCCAAGGACACAGATGCCAGACCAGCACTGTCAATAGCAGGGGCAGGACAGCAAGAGGAGGCTGGGGAACACCACAGTGGCAGAACACCAAGGCCCGGTGGCAAGACAACCTTTGCAACCCTGATAGTTCTCCCACTGCTTTGGACCCTTATATTTTCTTGGTATGCTGGTGACATATATCTCTTGTTTTCTGCCACCCTGGGGATCGTAGTAAAATTGCATTTTATAGTTGCCCCCCTACTTTTGTCCCTGTCCCCCCATGTGCCCCCCCTAAATATGAAAGCTGGAGACGCCACTGACCCTATATACTCTGAACAGCAGTATACAGGTGGTGCAAACAAGACAGGGACTGTAGGTTTGTTCTTAAGTAGAATCTTTTTGTAATTTTGAACAGGTAAATTTGCCCCTGTAATATTTGTTTTGCTGTCTGTGCACCTGTTCAGAACATTTCACCTCACTTTCCGTCCAATGACAAATGTTTTTGGAAAAGTGTGGCTTTTATTGAAACAAGAATTGGTGATAAAGCATCAGTAGAGAGGAGATACCTTTTTTCCAAATTAAATCTAACAGGATAGAATTTTCCTTCCTAGGGGTAGATTTCCTCTCACTTCCTGTTTTCTCCTTCCGTTTGCAAGTAGGAGTTGTTTCTAAGTTGGATGTTTGAAAGTAGGGGCCTGCCGTATATACTCTGCAGAAATTTGCTCCATTAGATGTTGGTGTTGCCACAACACTGTAAGCCCTCACAGCTACTCTTGGTGGGCGCTGGAACGCCCCGCTGTGAACTATTATATCAGGAATTGTAATTACATGCCATTGTTGAACAGTGTTAGGAAAAATTGGGCCTTTGGTGGTGGTGCTGGTGCTGCAACACTCTAAGCCCTCACAGTTACACTTGGTGGGCACAGAAATGGGCCCTGCTGTGAATTATTAGATCAAGAATTGTAATTGCATCCACCTGTTGAACAGGGGCAAAAAAAATTGGGCCTTTGGTGGTGGTGGTGGACGGTGTTGCCACAACACTGTAAGCCCTCACAGTTACTCTTGGTGGGCACAGGAATGTGCCCTGCTGTGAATTATTTGATCAAGAATTGTAATTGCATGCACCTGTTGAACAGGGGCAGAAAAATTGGGCCTTTGGTGGTGGTGGTGGACGGTGTTGCCACAACACTGTAAGCCTTCACAGGTACTCTTGGTGGGTGCAGGAATAGGCCTGCTGTGAATTATTAGATCAAGATTTGTAATTACACGCCCCTGTTAAACAGGGGCTGAAAAATTGGGCCTTTGGTGGTGGTGGTGGACGGTGTTGCCACAACACTGTAAGCCCTCACAGTTACTCTTGGTGGGCACAGGAATGGGCCCTGCTGTGAATTATTAGCTCAAGAATTGTAATTGCATGCACCTGTTGAACAGGGGCAGAAAAATTGGGCCTTTGGTGGTGGTGGTGGACGGTGTTGCCACAACACTGTAAGCCCTCACAGGTACTCTTGGTGGGTGCAGGAATGGGCCTGCTGTGAGTTATTAGATCAAGATTTGTAATTACATGCCCCTGTTAATCAGGGGCTGAAAAATTGGGATTTTGGTGGTGGTGGTGGACGGTGTTGCCACAACACTGTAAGCCCTCACAGTTAAGCCCCATACACACGGTCGGATTTTCCGATGGATTCTGTCCTATCGGACAATGTTGTCGGAAATTCCGACCGTGTGTAGGCACCATCGGACAGTTTCCATCGGATTGTCCAACGGACAAAGTTCTATCTCCTGCTCTATAAATATTCCGACAACAAAGTCCAATCATACCAATTCCGATCGTGTGTAGCGAATTCCGACGGACAAAGTGCCACGCATGCTCAGATCACATTACAAGACCAAAGCTATTGGCTACTAGCCTCTACGTAGTCCCGTCGTAGGCAACAAACGTCACCACGTTCAGAATGATCGGATTTTCCGACAACTTTGTCCGACTGTGTGTATGCAACACCAGTGTCGGACTAAATCCATCGGACCAAATCCAATGGATTTGGTGGTCGGATTTTCCGACCGTGTGTATGGTGCTTTAATCTTGGTGGGCACAGGAATGGGCCCTGCTGTGAATTATTAGCTCAAGAATTGTAATTGCATGCACCTGTTGAACAGGGGCAGAAAAATTGGGCCTTTTGGTGGTGGTGGACGGTGTTGCCACAACACTGTAAGCCCTCACAGTTACTCTTGGTGGGCGCAGGAATGGGCCCTGCTGTGAATTATTAGATCAAGATTTGTAATTACACGCCCCTGTTAAACAGGGGCTGAAAAATTGTGCCTTAGGCACTGGCGCTGGTGCCACAACACTGCAACCCCTCACAGATACTGTACTTGGAGCACAGCAATGAGACCTGTTGAAAAGCATTGCATAAAAAATGGTAATTACACGCCCCTGTTAAACAGGGGCTGAAAAATTGTGCCTTAGGCACTGGTGCTGGTGCCACAACACTGCAACCCCTCACATATACTGTACTTGGAGCACAGCAATGAGACCTGTTGAAAAGCATTGCATAAAAAATTGTAATTACACGCCCCTGTTAAACAGGGGCTGAAAAATTGTGCCTTAGCCACTGGTGGTGGCACCCAGAAACAATACATTTTCTTCCAAGCTATCATCAGGATCATCGAGGAGGAAGAGGATAGTCAGTCAACATAACAGGACAGTCACTCAGCATCAGCATAGGCAGCCTTGAAGGGATGTGACATTTCAAAATAAATTATTCTGTTATATCAGCTTCAGGTGACTGGTAGCTGGTGGTGATCCAAGACTGATTCATCTTTATGAAGGTCAGTCGATCAACCGAGCCGGTGGACAGGCGCACCCTGTGATCGGTGACAAAGCCTCCAGCAGCACTGAATGTGCATTCCGAAAGAACGCTAGATGCAGGACAGGCCAGTAGCTCAATTGCATACTGTGCAAGCTCTGGCCAGTGATCCATCCTCAAGACCCAGTAAGCCAGAGGATTTTCAGTGGGAAAGGTGTCCAAGTCTGACCTTGCCCCTAGGTATTCCTGCACCATGTATATCAGACGCTGGCGATGGTTGCTGGAACCGATCATACCTTGGGGCTGCGGACTAAAAAATTGTCTGAACGCATCGGTCAGACGTCCACCTTCCCCACCGCTCCTTCTGCTACTGACCGAAGCCTCAGCAACTCGTCGTCCAGGACCAGGAGTTTGTAACCTCCCAGTCTCTGGGAACGCGTTGCACAGACCTTTCTGCAAGGCCTCCCGGAGATGTCTCATCCTCTGCTCCCTCTGCGACGGGTCCACAACCTTACCATTGTACCGTGGATCAAGGAGAGTGGCCAGCCAGTAATGGTCCCTCTCCTTGATCCGAAGAATACGAGGATCCTCCCGCAGGCTTTGCAGGATCAGGGAGGCCATGCAACGTAGGTTAGCTGAGGCATTCGGTCCGGAGTCTTCTGGGTCACTGAGGATGACATGATCTGCAGCCACCTCCTCCCAGCCACGTACAAGTCCACCAAATCACCCCTAAAAGACTGCTGCTGCTGCTGCTGCTGATGCTGAGTGCCAGGCTCCACCTCCATGCTGAAACAACCCTCCTCCTCCTCATCCTCTTCCTGTGTGATGGGTGGGAGAGAAGGAACACTGTCTGGATAAAGGGGGCCTTGAGAGGCAAGGAAGTCCTCCTCTTCCTGCCTCTGTTCTGCCTCAAGTGCCCTGTCCATTATTCCACGCAGCATATGCTCCAACAGGTGGACAAGAGGTACAGTGTCACTGATGCATGCACTGTCACTGCTCACAATCCTCGTGGCCTCCTCAAATGGTGACAGGACAGTGCATGCATCCCTGATCATGCTCCACTGGCGTGGTGAAAAAAATCCGAGCTCCCCTGACCCTGTCCTGGTGCCGTAGTCACACAGGTACTCATTGATGGCCCTCTGCTGCGTGTGCAGTCGCTGCAGCATGGCCAACATTGAGTTCTGCCTGGTGGGCATGTCACATATAAGGCGGTTCTTGGGCAGGTTCAACTCCTTTTGCAGCTCAGCCAGCCAAGCACTGGCATTATATGATCGGCGGAAATGCACACAGACTTTCCTGGCCTGCCTCAGAACATCCTGTAAGCCTGGGTACCTGCCCAAGAACCGCTGCACCACCAGGTTAAGGACGTGAGCCATACAGGGCACATGGGTCAGTTGTCCCTGTCGCAGGGCAGGGAGGAGGTCGGTGCCATTGTCACAAACCACCATTCCTGGCTTAAGCTGGCATGGCGTCAACCACCTCTCGGCCTGCCCCTGCAGAGCTGACAGAACCTCTGCCCCAGTGTGGCTCCTGTCCCCCAAACACACCAGCGCAAGCACGGCATGGCATCTTTTTGCCTGCGTACTTGCGTAGCCCCTTGGACGCCTACAGAGCACCACTGGTTCCGAGGAGAGAGCACTTGAAGAGGCCATGGAGGAAGAAGAAGAGGAGGGGGTGGAGGAGAGAGCACAACCAGTAGTAGAATTTTGGAGGCGTGGTGGCGGAACAACCTTCAACACTACTGCACCTTGTCCTGCATCCTTCCCAGCTGACCCAATGGGCTGTGAAAGATAGGTAACGTCCCTGTCCATGCCTGCTGGACCATGAGTCAGCGGTAATATGCACCTGACCGCCCTGTCCAGTGAGGCCAAGACATTGCCTTCCACATGCCGGTAGAGAGCCGGAATCGCCTTCCGTGAGAAAAAGTGGCGTTTGGGAACCTGCCACTGAGGAACCGCACATTGAACAAACTCACGGAAGGTGGCCGAGTCTACCAACTGAAAAGGCAGCAGTTGAAGTGCTAGCAATTTAGCCAAGCTAGCATTCAACCGATGGGCATGTGGATGGCTGGGAGTGAACTTCTTTTGACGGTCCAGCAGCTGGGGCAGGGAAAATTTGCCTGGTACAATCGGACGTCGGTGTACTGCTAGCAGAGTGCCCGCAAGTACTTGGCTGTGACACACCTAATTCTACACCTTCATCCCTCTCAGTGCAGCTTTCAGAGAGGACTGAAGGTATAGTGGGGTTGGAGATCCCAGCTGATGAGGAGCAAGGAGAGGTCCGCTTTGTTCTTTGGTGTTGGTCTTTAAGGTGCGCTTGCCAATGAGCTGCATGGCAGGTCAACATATGTCTGGTCATGCTTGTGGTGCCCAAGCGGCTGATGTTTTGGCCACGCGAGATACGCTTGAGACATATGTTGCAAATAGCAGCGGTGCGATCTGATGCACTCGTCTCAAAAAAGGCCCACACCAAAGAACTTTTGTAATAACGTGCAGAGGCAGTGCCCTACACAGGCGGAGCTCTGCGGTGTGATTCAGTTGGTGTGCTGGCCTCAAGCTGGCCCCCGGAGGGCATCCTGCCTCGTTGGAGATGTGCCGCCTCCTCCTCCTCCTTCTCTCTCCGTTCAGGCACCCACGTGGAGTCAGTGACCTCATCATCCCCTCCCTCTTCACCACTGGAGCAAACCTGGCAGTAAGCTGCAGCTGGTGGAACATGACTGCCAGATTGCTGTCCTCGAGCATCCCCTCTCTCTGCGCTCACGCTACTGCCTTCCTCTAGCTGGGTATCATCATCGGAGCCTTCAAAACGCTGGGCATCCTCCTGGAGCATGTACCCAACACTGTACTCAAACAGTTCGGGGGACTCCTCAGGAGGACATGGTGTGTCTAGGGAAGGGGTGCCTGATGACATTGAGTACGCGTTGGCAGCTGCTTTGCCTGAGCCTGGGTGAAAGAGGATGAGGAGGGCTTGGTCATCCACTCTACCAAGCCTTCGGCATGATGCGGCTCAACATGTCCAGCTGCCGAAAAGAAGGACAAGCGTGTCCCATGGCCACGTGCTGATGACAATGCACCGCGTCCACGACCAGCACTGTTGTCTCTAGACACAGAGCCTGCTTGCCCTGTTTTCTTGGCTCGTGACTGTCTGCCTCTCCTTGTTGGTCTTCCAGACATTGTAATGGCCTGCAGGGAGCACACACACACTAACTCCTGCAGATGGCTGTCTTAGATGACAACAGGGCAGAAGGGCAGATACAGGGTGAGGTGGTTTAGTGTGCTGTGCTAGACTCACACAGCACACACACACTAACTCCTGCAGATGGCTGTCTTAGATGACCACGAGAGGCGAGATTTACATCTGCTTCGAGGGCCCTTTAAGTGCGCATCTTAAACCGGTGATGAGAGACAGGATCTGGAAAGGGGAATATGTTGAGATATTTGCCCTTCTGCCGCTGGAAAAGTTTAATTTAGACAAGCTTAAGCCAGACGAAAGTAAAAAGGAGGAGGAAGAATACCGATTGATTCCCAGGACATTTGGGAATTGGCTCCAGGCATTCACAATTTTGGCCAGCGTGATCGGGGAGAAGGCACCGGAGTGCTGTTCTGCTCTGTTCTGCTATCTGGACTCTATTAGTTAGGCCCAGAGAGTGTATGGGGGGGGGCCTGGTTACGCTACGATGAGCAGTTTCAACAGCGTAAGGCAGTTAGGCCCTCCCTGAGGTGGGACCACAAGGATATTAGCTTGTGGATGAAGCTGATGACCATTGGCCACAAACCAGAAGTGGTACTGCTGGAGGTTCAATGATGGAACTTGCAGATTTGGGGGATCCTGCTGTTATCGTCATGAATGCTCTGGATGCGGAGGTTCACAGCTATTGTCCAAAGGGCTTTAAGCAGGGTAAAGGGAAGTCGATGCTGGAAAAATGCTGGAAAAATGGAGAACTCCGGTACATTGTCCACTGTTCCTCCGGTGGAGGACAACTTACGATCCGCACACTTGCACCCGGAGGTGGTTTCGTCAAAACTGGCCAAGGAAGTGTCCATGGTTAGGATGGCGGGGCCGTTTTCTTTCCCGACGCTGGCTTATTTGGGTGGTCCCCAAGTTTTGACAACAAATTTTGCCTTATTCACCATCTGTCGCACCCCCGGGGTGGGTCAGTCTTTGACGCTATTGACCCCCAGTTGTGCGCGGTGTCTTATGCCTCTTTTGACAATACCATTAAGTGGGTGCGTAAATTCGGGCAAGGTGCGCTGTTGGCTAAAACTGACATTGAGTCAGCTTTCTATTGCTGCCTTTCCACCCACAGGGTTTTCGGGCTGTTGGGCTGCATTTGGGAAGGGCAGTATTTTGTGGATTGATGTCTGCCCATGGGTTGCACTATTTCCTGTTCTGAAACTTTCAGTTCCTTTCTGGAATGGGTGGTGCGAGATTTGTCCGGTTTACAGTAGGTTTTCCATTATTTGGATGACTTTCTGGTGGTCGGTCCTCCAGGGACTCGGACTTGCCAGATCTTGTTGACCACATTTTCACCCAGAAGAAAGGTGTGGCTATGGGCGCTAGATTTGCGCCCAGCATAGCCAACCTTTTCATGAGTGAGTGGGAGGACAAATCAGTGTTCCAACAGAAACGGGGGGAATTATTATTTTATAAACGATATATTGATGATCTGCTACTAATATGGGCAGGATCAAAAATATCGTTACTCTCGTTTTTAGATTCGCTGAACATTAATAATAATAACATTAAGCTTACCAGCCAAATCAATCAGCAAGAGATTGATTTTTTAGACGTCACGATTTTTAGAGTAGACAATACCCTCCGAACAAAAGTATTTTTTAAAAGTACTGATAGGAACAGTTTTTTACCAGTACACAGTGGCCATCACCCTTTATGGCTTAAAAACGTCCCTAAGGGTCAAATGATGAGGGTAAAACGCAATTGCTCCACATTGGAAGATTATTTTTCACAATCCCAAATTCTTAGGGACAGGTTTGTAGAAATGGGTTATAAACCTGAGGTCTTGGACACTATAGAAGAAGAAATAGGTGCCATTCCAAGACAAGATATTTTGAAGGATAAGGAGATAGGCAAAGTACAAGGCAATAAACAGGAATGGGGATTCATTTCAGATTTTCATTCCCAATTCAGAGAGGTTGAATTACTGTTTAGGACTCATTGGCATATCCTCTGTTTAGATAAGATATTACAGAAGGAATTACCAATGAACCCACAGTTTATTTACAGAAGAGCACCCAGCTTTGGAGATAGGGTGGTTAAAAAAGTATTGGACCCACCGTCCCGTCCCCCAACATTTTGGGATAGAGATGGTTTCTTCTCATGTCGGAAATGCAAACCCTGCCGTGAAGTACAACGTCCAATTAGAGGCATGCAGGAATTTGTTTCCACAGCAAATAATAGGGAATTCACTATAAATGAATTCATTACTTGTAATACCACTCACGTGGTATACGCCTTGAAATGTCCTTGTGGATTGATGTATGTAGGGAGAACTAAACGGCTACTGCGCATCAGGGTAGCCGAGCATATACATAACATTGAGATTGGTTATAAAGACCATAACGTCTCCCTACACTTCAAACTACATCATAATCAAGACCCATCAGGGCTATTATTTTGGGGCATTGACCACATTAGGCCCTCTTGGAGGGGGTCTAATGTGGTACGCGAACTATCAATGCGTGAGACGAAATGGATTTTTTTATTGGGCACACTGGCCCCTAAGGGGTTAAATATAGAACTTGATATTAACTGTTTTATTAGTGACTATTAACTCCTGGTTTTAAATTTGTAAACTTTATATGTATCAAATATTTCCTGTGGAATTTTATGAATTTTAAAATTTTAAATTATGAATCTGATACAGTTGATTATAATTTGTATCAATACTATTCAGAGAAATCTGTACTTCTATGAGTTGTCCGTTAAAAAGAAAAATTAGCTAATATTGTTTTGGAATTTTTAAGAGATTTTTTTCTATATATTTATATATCATTTTATATAATTTTTATTTTTTATCTTTTTAAAAAAAATAATTTAACTGTAAAGTGGAAGCACATACCCTATGATCTGTAATTATGATTATTGTAAATTATAACAACATAAAAGTAGTCTGAAAAGATTTCCGAAATATTATATGTGCAATGTATGGCCATGAACTGGTTGTCTAGTCATAGACAATTGGAATGGTATGGTTGCAGTTATTCATTCATTTTATATTTTTTCTACTCTCTATTGACGCGCCTTAGCCTGATTGGATCAGCGGCGCACATGGGTCAGAGTAGACTAGAATAAAAGCCGGCACGTCGCGTCGTTAGGCCACGCCCTTTGAGAAAGCCGTAATGACGAAACGCGTCAGAGCGTGACCGACACGACGACCGGAAGTGACGTATCTACTCCCTGTGCTCCACGAGGAGGCTATTATAAACCGGAAGGTCTTTTTGAGATTTTGAACAGTGAGAGCATTCATTTCTCTCTCTCACCACCGGCTTACTTTCCTGGCAAATGCACTTTAAACAACCATAGTGTAAAGACAACCAGTGATTGGCCTCATTTGCAGCGAGACAGATAAGGAGAACAAGTGTTAAATTTTTATTGTGCAAAGTGGAAAATTGGTTTTTAAATAAGTAATAAAGTCTGTTTAAGACGTACTGGACTATTTGGATCTTTTTACCCCTTTTATATATCAAAACACATTGGCGGACCATTGATGACGGGTGGAGACGATTTATAAAGAGAGTGACCACACATCCTGGGAGATCAGGACTCAATGCTGACATTACTAAAGATTGCGGTGAGTTTAAACCCCAGAGGGGAGTGTGGAACACGCACGGGTGAAGCAAATTGGTGGAAGCTGAATAAGCAGATAACATCTCTACCTTCACTTATCTTCACTTGTCTCATGGACTCTATTCTGATTTATATTGAGATATTATTTTTATAACAGATAGCCTGTGAAAAGCGGTTTTTTGATCCCCACAGCACAATATTGTTGATTTTATATATATATGCGTTTTTTTAAACACCTGTGTGTATTTATATAACTATTTTTGGTGATAAAGATCACCCAGATGAGCGCTGCTAAATGGTGATAGGATTTTTAATGACATTACAGCATGTGTTTGAGCTTTTTGGGGTGCCATTGGCACCTGAAAAAACAGAAGGTCCGGTTGAGGAACTGAAGTTTCTGGATATCATCATTGATACGTTTAGGATGGAATGCAGGCTACCTGTTCATAAGCTGGAGGATCTTCGTGGGACGGTTATCTTGGGACGGTTATCTTTGAGTCTGGGAAACGTTCCTTGACCAGTACAATGGGCGGTCCTTGTGGATGAAGAGGCGGTGTCCAACTCTGACTTGGATCTCTATACGGATGCGGCTGGCTCGGCTGGGTACGCAGCCTATTTTGGGGGTCGGTGGAGTGCGGGGCCGTGGCCAGTGTCCTGGAGTAATTCAGACTTCATCTGCAACCTGGTACTGTTGGAATTGTTCCCAAAAGTGTCGGCGAATGAAATTTGGGGCCAGGAATTCCAGAACAAACGTGTGCTGTTCCACTGTGATAATTTGGGGGTTGTACAGGCCATTAACACTGTTACTGCTTCTTCTCCGCCAGTTGTGTGTTTTCTAAGGCGTTTGGTTTTGCATTGTCTGAGTTTAAATGCTTTTGTATATGCTGTCCATTTGCCTGGGGTGAATAACACAGTGGCTGATGCCCTTTCTCGTCTGCAGTGGAAAAAATTCCGCCAGTTGGCACCAGAGGCGGAGCAGCTCGGAATTCCATGCCCGATCACTTGTGGTACGTCGCCTTTCCACCGTAGCCGGCTTGATTTGGCAGTCGGTCTGTTCTGCTACTTGGACAGCTTATGAAAGAATCTGGGGCGAATGGCACAGATTGGTGAGTTCGGTGGGTGGTTGTTTTCAGGAGGAAGATCGTTTGCATGTATTACTGTATTACATTGGTAAGAACTTTGAGGAGGGAGTATCGATCTCCTCACTGAATTGAAAGCTGTCTGGTTTGGCATTTATTTTCTGGCTCTCAGGGGTGGCAGACTTCACACTGTATTTTTTGGTGAAAAAAGCTTTGCAAGGTTTTAGGAAAGGTAGGCGGGTGCCTGATTCCCGCCGTTCTGAGCAACTCTGTGCTGTGAGGGCAGCAGCGCCTGAAAAAAAGATGGCCGCTGGGCCGACATGCAACTGCGCATGCGCCAACGATGTTCCGAAGTCCGGACACGCGTGCCAATTTTTGGAAAGGCGGGCGCATGCGCAGTGACAAGATGGCGCAGAGTGGCGCCATTTTTTTAAAAAATAAAGCCTTCCTACGTCCCCTCCGCAGCCTCTGACCTCCTGGGCCCCCTGCAGCCTCTGACCTCCTGTCCCCCCTCCCCCCTCGCAGCCTCTGACCCTCTGTCCCCCCCTGCAGCCTCTGTCCTCCTGTCCCCCCACCCTGCAGCCTCTGACCTCCTGCCCCCCCTGCAGCCTCTGACCTCATGTCCCCCCCCTGCAGCCTCTGACCTCCTGTCCCCCCCTGCAGCCTCTGACCTCCTGTCCCCCCTGCAGCCTCTGACCTCCTGTCCCCCCCCTCGCAGCCTCTGACCTCCTGCCCCCCCCTCGCAGCCTCTGACCCCCTGTCCCCCCCTCGCAGCCTCGGACCTCCTGTCCCCCCCTCGCAGCCTCTGACCTCTCCTGTTCCCCCCGCAACCTCTGACCTCTCCTGTTGCCCCCCACAGCCTCTGACCTCTCCTGTTGCCCCCCCCAGCCTCTGACCTCTCCTGTTGCCCCCCCGCAGCCTCTGACCTCTCCTGTTGCCCCCCCCCCGCAGCCTCTGACCTCTCCTGTTGCCCCCCGCAGCCTCTGACCTCTCCTGTTGCCCCCCCGCAGCCTCTGACCTCTCCTGTTGCCCCCCCACAGCCTCTGAACTCTCCTGTTGTCCCATCCGCAGCCTCTGACCTCCCCTGTCGAATCCGCAGCCTCTGACCTCCCCTGTCGAATCCTCAGCCTCTGACCTCCCCTGTCGAATCCACAGCCTCTGACCTCCCCTGTCCCATCCGCAGCCTCTGACCTCCCCTGTCCCATCCGCAGCCTCTGACCTCCCCTGTCCCATCCGCAGCCTCTGACCTCCCCTGTCCATCCGCAGCCTCTGACCTCAACTGTCGCATCCGCAGCCTCTGACCTCAACTGTCGCATCCGCAGCCTCTGACCTCCCCTGTCGCATCCGCAGCCTCTGACATCCCCTGTCGCATCCGCAGCCTCTGACATCCCCTGTAGCATCCGCAGCCTCTGACCTCCCCTGTACCATCCGCAGCCTCTGACCTCCCCTGTACCATCCGCAGCCTCTGACCTCCCCTGTAGCATCCGCAGCCTCTGACCTCCCCTGTACCATCCCCAGCCTCTGACCTCCCCTGTACCATCCGCAGCCTCTGATCATCTCTTGTCTTATATCACGTCTAGAGAGGAGTCAAGAGTGGGAGTGCCGCCAGGATGGGGGTCATGGGAGAAGTCAGACATGTATGGACTGCAGAGAGGAAACTATAGGATAAAACCAGAGCCACCAAGCTGGAGCCGACTGACTGAGCCCTGCATGATGCACCTGAGAGGAGGCCAGTCTAGGGGGGGGGGGTCAATACAATATTGTAAGGGGGCACTGATGTAAAGGTTTCCCCCTTATATCAGTAAACCCCTGTGACAGACCTAGCCGGGACACAGGCTTTTTGAGAGGACTAAATGCGAGCCTCCTGCCAACCAATTATGGGCCCTGGGTTTTAAGGGGCACAGGGTAAAGGAGAACCCCAACCCCAGTCAGATTCAATGCTGTATATATGTGTATATATAATGTGTGTGTCTCATGCTGTTGGGACACACACTGTCAGATGCTAGTGTCATGAACTCAAGATGTTAATTGAGAGAGCTGATCACATTGTCCTCTGTACAATGTAGTAGACGGTCCGTCTGTTACTGGTGGTCTCCTGCTATTGTGATAAAATGTCATGAACTCCAGCCAGCCTGTCTGTTGTGTAAATGAGTATAGTCTGGCTTGTAGGAGAGTTTCACCTATTGTTATGTGTGCTAATTAACCCTTCAATTGAATGAAGGAGTCCAGTGTTGATTAAGATAATTAGCTCATGCTAATTAGGTTAGGTTTTAGTCATCTGGCTGTATAAATTTGTGTGACATGGAAAATAAAGATCATTCCTGATGTACTCCAAGACTAGTGTTGTCTAGTTCTTGGGGGTTCCTATAACCAGATCCATTGGACTCATGTTCCAGGACTTAGGAAGCATTTACGGCGGACACCTTGAGTACAGGATCTGTCACATTGTTGGCAAGCAGTGGGATTGTGCTTCCTGCAGTCTGGGACATCCAAACCTCCACCGGGATCCAAGATCGGGATAGCAGACTTCGGTCACCCCAGCTGAGATATGGATCTGGCATCAGAGTTCCCGGGGTTGCTGCGGATCATCCTTTCAGCATACACCAGGCCTGTGTCTGAGGATGAATACCTGGAGCTCAGTCAGCAGATTCGGGTGGAGCTCTGGATTGGAGCCCTCCAGCTCGATGGTATAAAACAGGGCAAGTGCTTTCCAACCCAAGATCAACGGGCCAGTGACCAACGGGCATTGCAGATGGCATTTCTGGGAGAGCAACCCCAGGAGCAATGGGTGACTGAGTTGGACAGGCTGGTCCAGCAGGAGATAGAGCTGGACAATCGTTATCGGGCTCTGCAATGGCACGCAGAGCAGGGATATTTAGGGGAGACAACAGAATGCTCTCCGGAGGGATATGACTTTGGAGGCCCTGGATTGCTGTGGGAGAGCCTTACAGATCGTTTTGTGTTTGGCGATGGAGGGAAACCTACCCTTGAGGACCTGCGAGAATATAGAGAGGCAATGCTTGGTCTTGCAGGAGTCTCAGAGCTTAAACCAGATCTGGGCCATTTGCTAAGGAAGGAACAGCATCTGGAAAGGGCATACAGGAAACTGCTAGAACACGTTCAGCAGCATGCCAGAGAATTGGCAGTGGAAACTCTGGAGATTGCCGTCCCCAAACCTGAAGTGCTGACAACAGGGCAGAGCTCTGCTAACTTCTGCCCAGCATCAACAGCAGTATCTGGGGAGTTACAAGGAACTTCCCCATCTGAAGCGCTGGTCACCGGACAAAGGGTCCAAGACCTCTGCCCCACACCTGTGTCAGTTTTGGAGGCTCATGGTGAGAAGGTGGCGATCACTTCCCAGCAGCAGATACAGGGAGAGGAGGTGTTTGTTGTCCCTCCTCAACAGTCGGCCAGGGTGGAGAAAGCGGTCTTTCCTCCCCAGCAAAGATCCGTGCACCTGGGAGACAATACCACAGACATGTCATCCCAGCAGCCAGATGAGGGAATGGAAGAGGAAGCAGCCGGCTCCCCTTCCCAATGGCAGCTACACAATTTGGGAGTGGAGGAAGCCAGCCTCCTGCCCCAACGGCTAACCAGAGCGGAGGATGTGGAGTCCCCAGCAGAAGTGCTGGCAACAGGGCAGAGTTCTACCCACCTCTGTCCAGCACCAGCAACAACTGTGGAGTTCCAGGGAGCCGGGGTAGTTGGCCCCTCTCTCCAGCAACAAGCTGAGGTAGTAAAGCTACTACTCCCAGCCGAATCACTGGCAACAGGGCAGAGCGCCGCTAGCCTCTGCCTAGCACCTACAATGTCTCTACAGCTTCAGGAAGCTGGGGCAATCAGTCACACTGTCCAGCAGCAGACAGCGCCCCAGGATGATGACACCAACCCAGCTAAAGTGCTGGCAACTGGACAGAGGGTCCAAGACCTCTGCCCCACACCTGTGGCAGTTCTGGAGGCCTAGGGTGAGGAGGTGGTTGTCACTCCCGAACAGCAGCTCAGGACCCAAGGAGAGGATGCAATCTGCACTTCACAACTGCAGCTTGAGCTGATATCGGTGGATGGGACTTCAGTCCCCACTTGTATACTCCAGGGATGCTGGGTGGTCGGCCCAGATCCCCAACAGCATGATGGAGTGAGCCCAGTCACCCTGTCTTCTCTCCAGTGGCTGAAAAGACTCCAGGGAGGAGGGCCAGTCCAGGCCTCTCCCCAGCGGCGGATATGTTCTCTGAGAGAGGCAGAGGTTGGCTGGGTGAGTAGTGCTCTGTTTGAAACAATTTGTTTGCGGTACTGTGTGGGTACAGGCATTAGAGGACTGGAACTATGGACGAACTTCGGAGTCAACCCGTCGGGGGTCTCCTCCTGTGTTAGTCTCCTGCCGAAAGGGGAAAAATGTGACAGACCTAGCCGGGACACAGGCTTTTTGAGAGGACTAAATGCGAGCCTCCTGCCAACCGATTATAGGCCCTGGGTTTTAAGGGGCTCAGGGTGAAGGAGAACCCCAACCCCAGTCAGATTCAATGCTGCATATATGTGTATATATAATGTGTGTGTCTCATGCTGTTGGGACACACACTGTCAGATGCTAGTGTCATGAACTCAAGATGTTAATTGAGAGAGCTGATCACATTGTCCTCTGTACAATGTAGTAGACGGTCCGTCTGTTACTGGTGGTCTCCTGCTATTGTGATAAAATGTCATGAACTCCAGCCAGCCTGTCTGTTGTGTAAATGAGTATAGTCTGGCTTGTAGGAGTGTTTCACCTATTGTTATGTGTGCTAATTAACCCTGCAATTGAATGAAGGAGTCCAGTGTTGATTAATATAATTAGCTCATGCTAATTAGGTTAGGTTTTAGTCATCTGGCTGTATAAATTTATGTGACATGGAAAATAAAGATCATTACTGATGTACTCCAAGACTAGTGTTGTCTAGTTCTTGGGGGTTCCTATAACCAGATCCATTGGACTCATGTTCCAGGACTTAGGAAGCATTTACGGCGGACACCTTGAGTACAGGATCTGTCACAACCCCCTTATCTTAGTGTTTTCTTTCTCTGGTCACCACAGTCCTCTCCACATTCCAGAGTTCCCCTTTACATCATAGTATGCAGGATTCCACCTTACAGTGCAAGGGGGAACTGATGTAAAGGGCAATGCTGCAGACCCTGATGTAAGTAGGGAGGCTCTCTGAGGACACTGATGTATGGGGGGCTCTCTGGGACCCTGATGTAAGGAGGGGCTTTATAGGATTGCTCTCTGTGGACCCTGATGTAAGGGGTACTCTCTGGGGACCCTGATGTAAGGGGGGTGCTCTCTGGGGACCCTGATGTAAGGGGGGTGCTCTCTGGGGACCCTAATGTAAGGGGGTGCTCTCTGGGGACCCTAATGTAAGGGGGTGCTCTCTGGGGATCCTGATGTATGGGGGGTGCTCTCTGGGGACCCTGATGTAAGGGGGGTGCTCTCTGGGGATCCTGATGTAAGGGGGGTGCTCTCTGGGGATCCTGATGTAAGGGGTGGCTCTCTGGGGACCCTGGTGTAAGGAGGGGCTCTCTGGGGACCCTGAGTAAGGGGGGCTCTCTGGGGACCCTGATGTAAGGGGGCTCTCTGGGGACCCTGATGTAAGGAGGGGCTCTCTGGGGACCCTGATGTAAGGAGGGGCTCTCTGGGGACCCTGATGTAAGTGGGGCATCTCTGGGGACCCTGATGTAAGTGGGGGATCCACACTCAGATATGTAAGGATATATATATATATATATATATATATATATATATATATATATATATATATATATATATATATATATATATATATATATATATATATATATATATACACATGTCTGTTCTATATTGTTGTACTTATTCTTTGACTGTTTTGTTTAAAGGAGGGAGGATTATATTGGGAGCACTGAAGTGTCAGGTGTGACTGTATGGCAATGGCAAATGGTTTCCATAGATCACAGCATCACGGGTCAGGTAGAGGGCCCCTTAGCAGGATTTTGCTTAGGGTCCCAGGAAGGTCAGGAATGGCACTGAATAGTGCCAAGGTCCCCAGGCAAGGAGATGCGCCATCAGCTCAGGAGATCAGGTGAGAACAGGGCATACTCACTGCTGCTTGCTGGAGAGCACACTGCTGTGACAGGGAGAGGATTGCCAGAGAAAACAGCAGCAACTAGCCGATAAGGAGATGGAGGAGGCTGTTTCTTTGCAAAGAGGCAGCAGAGCTCACAAATTAGATGTCTATACTGTCAGGGCTTTGGGGGGACTCAACTGAAATCTGGGGGGGGGGGGGGGGGGGGGGGCAATCCTTGCAACGGCCCTGGCCATATGCAAAATTGTACAAATGGACTTATAAGTGCAATGGTAAAACCTATAAAGGAATAGCCAATGCAAATCAACCAATGTATTGCAATATAGAAGTGATGGTGTCACCCCCTCTGCAAATATATTTGGAGAAATTGCAGAGCTTCAATATTTCACCACTATTTGCACATTGCAGCTCTGAAATATTTCTTACCTTTTGCAGAGAGGGTGACACCATCACTACTATATTCTAATACACTGGTTGATTTGCATCTCTGTTATTATTGTATGTAGGGGGTTTCAGCGTTATTTGCACATTGAAGCTCTGCAATTTCTCAAAATATATTTGCAGTGGGGGTGACACCATCACTACTATATTGCAATAAATTGGTTAATTTGCACTGGCTATTCCTTTATAGGTTTTATCATTGCACTTATAAGTCCATTTGTAGACTTGTATAAAGGAAGTGTAGGGTTGTGCTGCCTTTTTATTGGTATACAGAGGCCAGGACATACTGATCACCAATGTATGCCATGAAGAAACCTCACTCCACGCCCACTCGTTGGCCACACACACTTTTTGGGCATGCCCACAGGCAGCATGTAGCATGCTGCATTTACCTCAAGCCCCACCAAAGCACCCTCAAAAAAAATTGTCTGGAGCTGCCCCTGCCCGGATTGGATTTGAATTTTGCCGCCCCATCCTTCCCTTCAAGTTTTTTCTCTATCTCGTCTTCTTAACATTTGGTAGTCATATCCCAAAAAGTTCTAAGAAGTGTCTTCTTTTTTATCTCATGGATGAAATGTGAGACATAATGTACCGTATTTATGGGCGTATAACACAGGGGGAAATCGTGGGTGCGTGTTATACACCAATCCACCGCCGATCCCCCCGCGATTGTGAGCAGAGCGGAGCAAGCCGCCGAGATACACATAGCCGAGTGTATTTGGCTAGGCTCGGCTCCGCTCACAGTCACGCCCAGTCCCGCAATTGGACCTGTGTTATGTCCATCATAGGGTGGGACTGGGCAGGACTGCGAGAGGAGCTGAGAGCCACCGAGAGGAGCCGAGAGCCGCTGAGTTACACAGGACATCCGGCTCTGTATCTCGGCGGCGCTATTTTTAAACTGGAAGGCTACACTGACAAGGCTGCAAATGACACTGGAGAAAGGCTGCAATGACAAGGCTGCAATGACACTGGAGCAAGGCTACACTGAGAAGGCTGCAATGACACTGGAGCAAGGCTGCAATGACAAGGCTGAAATGAAAAGGCTGCAATGATACTGACAAGGCTGCAGATGGACACTGACAAGGCTGCAGATGGACACTGATAAGGCTACAGATGGACACTGATAAGGCTGCATTGATGGGAATTTAAATGTAATGTAAATGTAATGTAATGTTTTTTTCCTTAAACTTCCCTCCTAAAAGTTTTTTTCCTTAAAATTTGCTCCTAAACTTGGGGTGCGTGTTATAGGCTGATAAATACGGTATATATCATACAATCATTGCATAAACACATACCACATACACTGCATATATAATTTGAGAAAAATAGGCTTATAAAATAGTAAACCATTTGGCAATAAAAAAATAAAAAAAAATGTCCCCAGATTTCATTTTCAAAATCTGGTCACCTTACTCTAGCTAAATTCCTGTGGCAGAGTCACGTCTTTGGAATTTCTCTAAAAGCTTTTAACCCTTTTTCACCCATTAGCAGGGGTTAAAAGAGCCCCGCTAGTGACTGAAAAGGGTTGCAAAAAACTACGGTAAAGTGCCGCTAAAAATAGCGGCGCTTTGCCGCCGATGCCCCCAACGCCACAGTGTGAAAGTAGCCTTTATGGCAAAACTTTCTGACTCATTTGCACCTGTAGTGGTCTCTCTGACTTCCAAAAGCCTGATGGTGAACCCCCAGAGCCAGGGAGAACTGACATTCCTCCTCAGGGTACAGGTTATTAGACATAGTGGATGAAAGATTGGGCACCAGTCACTTTTTGTAAAAATTAACAAAGAGATCTTATTTATCTTAACAGGAAAGGTGGGGAAGAGGGTTAGGGTACAGGACACCCTTAGGCAATTGAAGTAGCAATTAAGGCAAACTCTGCAGACCAAAAATAGAACTAGGCAGACAGCAATACAGATAGAGGGCCTTTAAGCTGAATGCAGCAATCTGTATCTTGTAGCAACTGCTGTCTCCTATAGCAACAACTTCTCTCACAGTATCCTACTGTAGATCTTCCAGTTTAACTCATAGTATCCCCCTGTAGATCTTCAGGCTTAAATCACTGTCTCTCACTAGACTTCTTGGCCTCTCAGCTACCTCCCTTGAGCTTCACCCACAGCTAACCGCTGTACTTATCTTCAAGCTTTACTTACAGCTACCCGCCGTACTCCTTCAAGCTTTACTCACAGCTACCTGCTGTATTCCTGATCCTCCACTGAAGCTTTCCCACTTACTTCACGGTCCCCGGCTAGTAAAGCATCTGCTCTGGTACTCCTTCAGAACTTCATCCCTTCCACGCTTGCCTCTGGTAACAGGAGTGGTCGTCACTCTGGCAACTGCATCTCCTTTACCCCCGGCAACGATCAGGCTGAGCCTCTAACACACATGGTTCTGCCCCATGCTTCGGGCCCAACCTCTGTTGCTCCTTCTTTGCGGAACCTTGAATTACGTATGCCTAGCAGCCAGTAGGACTCCTGGATAGACCTCAGGCTTCAGGCCTAGCAGCCAGGAGTTGTTTGACACACATCCACCTAGGCCGCAGCCCCAGGCGGGAAGAACCTCGATCACCTGACTCCTCCCGAATAAATAGCCTATCCCAGCATGCACAGAGGCCAAATAAACTCCTGCTGATTGGCTGAGACAACTTATTTACCCATCACCTGAATTTACTGTAATCCATCAATGCCAAAGGCAACAGTGCAACAGAAGAGAGAGACTACAAATTAAATTCAGACTTAGGACAGAAATATATGCATTCATATATTGTTGGCCTACTCCATACCACTCATTCTGCAAAATACAAACAAGGGAAAAAGACACAAGCTATGAATTCATTTCAGCAGCTGTAAATTCTGAAAATTCAGGTGATGGGTATATAAGATGTCTCAGCCAATTTTGCATGATAAAAAAATGATTATCTTTCTACCTGTAAGAAAAAAAAAAAAAGATACAAACACCATGATGATAATCCATTGACATTCATTATTTTTTCAGTTCAGATTTGTAAACTCACCATCAGCTCAGGCGGAAATATAAGTTCCTGTGTTGGATCCAGTGGTAAAAATTCTTTTTCATCAAACAACTTTAAGGAGTTCTTAAATAAGAAAAAAATAAAAGAAGACTTATTTTGGTAGTGCCCACCGGTAGAGTGAAATAACTTGAAGAGAGTCTCACTACTTTAAAAAAACAAAACTGAGTACAAAGTGTTTGTTGTTTTATAAAACAGGCATCTGATATCCATTTTTATTCCATTAAGAAATGTTGGATAAAAGAAAAAAAAAAACATAATTAAAACAAGCCACATCTGCCACTGTAGCAGATGAACTTGTAGTTCTCAATGGAAGACGAGTGCAGTAGCCAGTGCACTTTTAGTCCATCGACATTTCCTCCAGCTCTGCTACTAATAGTCAATAAAGCAGTACGGGAAGAAAGTAGGCAGAAAAGAGTTTGCAGGAGCCCAGAATTGCACCCCCAATCCACTGATTGCAAGTGCAAAGCTTTGCAGGCTCCTTTGAAAAAAAAAAAGTAATAAATGCACAGAATTCAAAAACAATGCATTTTTTCTTAAAGGGGTGTTCCAAGCGTTTTATGTTTATTATAAGTCAGCAGCTACAAAAAGTGTAGCTGCTGACTTTTAGTAAACAGACACTCACCTGTTCCACGGTCCAGCGATGCGGCTGAACGGAGCGTCGCTCCTCTCCCTCTCCGCTGGCGACTCCATAGCCACTCTGGGCACCCGGCCATGACAGCTTTTGGCTTCCCAGCCGGGCATGCACGGCGCATGCGCTGCCCTCCCGGAGTGGACAGGCGATCTTCTGGGACCTGTCACGTGTCCCAGGAGATCGCCTAGAGGGATGGGCCGCATAAGGTGAAAGGAGGAGTCCCCTTGGCGGTCCCTGGGCGGAAGGAGGAAGTGGGACAGGAAGTCCCACTCCTAACGAAACCCCCACACCCCCCCAAAAAAATGACATACCAAATGTGGCATGTAAGGGGGCGAGGAGTGCTTAGAGCGGAAGTTCCACTTTTGGGTGGAACTCCGCTTTAAAGATAAACTTAGCCTTTAACAAAAAGTACAACCATCTGACCGTCACTGCTTGGTCAAGATACTGGTCTTAAGAAAACCACCAGTCTGCTTGACTGGATAAAACAATAAAGAAAAAAAAACACAGTAGCACACTTATTGGACCAGCCAATTGCTCATTCTGTGCTCTGCCAGCACAAGTGAATGTAGTAGAGGTTGATACAGTAGCTCACAAAAGTGAATACACCCCTCACATTTTTGTAAATATTTTATTCTATCTTTTCATGTGACAACACTGAAAAAACAACACTTTGCTACAATGTAAAGTAGTGAGAGTACAGCTTGTATAGCAGTGTAAATTTACTGTCCCCTCAAAATAACTCAACACACAGCCATTAATTCCTAAACCGCTGGCAACAAAAGTGAGTACACCCCTAAGTGAAAATGTCCAAATTGGGTCCAATTAGGCATTTTCCCTCCCCCGGTATCATGTGACTCGTTAGTGTTACAAGGTCTCAGGTGTGAATTGGGAGTAGGTGTGTTACTCACTCTCTCACTCACTCTCTAATACTGGTCACTGGAATTTCAACATGGCATCTCATGGCAAAAACTCTGAGGATCTGAAAAAAATAATTGTTGCTCTACATAAAGATGCCCTAGGCCATAAGAAGATTGCCAAGACCCTGAAACTGAGCTGCAGCACGGTGGCCAAGACCATACAGCGGTTTAACAGGACATGTTGCACTCAGAACAGGCCTCACCATGGTCGAGCAAAGAAGTTGAGTGCACGTGCTCAGCGTCATATCCAGAGGTTGTCTTTGGGAAATAGATGTATGAGTGCTGCCAGCATTGCTGCAGAGATTGAAGGGGTGGGGGGTCAGCCTGTCAGTGCTGAGACCATACGCCGCACACTGCATCAAATTGGTCTGCATGTCTTTTGTCCCAGAAGGTAGCCTCTTCTAAAGATGATGCACAAGAAAGCCCACAAACAGTTTGCTGAAGACAAGCAGACTAAGGACATGGATTACTGGAACCATGTCCTGTGGTCTGATGAGACCAAGATAAACTTATTTGGTTCCAATGGTGTCAAGTGTGTGTGGCGGCAACTAGGTGAGGAGTACAAAGACAAATGTGTCTTGCCTACAGTCAAGCATGGTGGTGGGAGTGTCATGGTCTGGGGCTGCATGAGTGCTGCTGGCACTGGTGAGCTACAGTTCATTAAGGGAACCATGAATACCAACATGTACTGTGACATACTGAAGCAGAGCATGATCCCTCCCTTAGGAGACTGGGCCGAAGGGCAGTATTCCAACATGATAACTCCAAACACACCTCCAAGACGACCATTGCCCTGCTAAAGAAGCTGAGGGTAAAGGTGATGGACTGGCCAAGCATGTCTCCAAACCTAAACCCTATTGAGCATCTGTGGGGCATCCTCAAACGGAAGGTAATTGAGTGCAAGGTCTCTAACATCCACCACTAACATCTTTATTTTTTCAAATTAAATTTTTGTTTTTAATTTATTGCATTTTAGTGTAAATATGAGATCTGAGGTCTTTATTGACCCCAGATCTCATATTTAAGAGGTCCTGCCGTGCTTTTTTTCTATTTCAAGGGATGTTTACATTCCTTGTAATAGGAGTAAAAGTGACACAATTTGTTTTAAAGAACAGTGTAAAAAAAAAAAAAGTAGCACACCCGGAACCGACGAAAAAAAAGTAAAATGGCCGGTGAAGGGAAATAACTTAAAATAAGATCTATAACATGAAAAGGGAGACCTGAAGTGTGCCTTGGTCTATGGCCGGTAGTACGCCAGAAATAAGGGGGCAAAAACTGAGGTAGGGTTTGAAGATATTTATTGCCTTTTAGTATGACTACTGCGTGAGCTGGGCGAATGACATCATGTATATATGAATACTTCCATATGATGTGGCCTGGGACCCCCTGCTGTGATATCCGAAAAGATGACCGGAGTATAGGTTGCGGAGGAGAATTCTTACGTGTGTCATGAACTGACAAGTGCTCAATCTGGAAAAGGCAGAAGGGATCGGTGTCCCTTTGTTCTGGCAGGAGTGAGAGCAGGCGGTTGAGAACCGTTACTGGGCACCAGGCATTGCCGGTTCTGTATAGATGGATGTCCAGCCAGCTTGCTGAGTCTTGGAGACGTTGAGGTGGAGCACGAAGTGGTCTTGATGGCGAACGTGTGTCTGCACAGTAGCACGGGTGAATTCGCTGGGACGTAAGAACCCATAGTAGGCCAGGTAGATGGCGGCTTGTATGACCTGGCTGAGGAGGACACCAAAGGGGGAACCAGCGAGTATGGCGGACATCTCGCGGAAGATGGCGCCAGTGATGGGGCGACGTCTGGTTCTGTTTGCTGGTTGCCTGGTATCTGTCGAAAGAAGGAGATGAAGTTAAAGCGTGACAGCGCGTCTGCTGCCACGTTGTATTTACCTGGGATGTGAGAGCAATGGACGTTGAATTGGAGCCGTAGCGACAGTTGGACCAGCCTGCGTAAGAAGGACATCACCTGGAGTGACTTGGACCTGCCTTTGTTGATGATGTCTGCCGTGGCCTGGTTGTCCGTTGTGAAGTTTACCGTCTGCCCGGTCCAACTGTGACCCCAAAGTTTGGCAGCTGCCACGATTGGGTAGAGCTCGAAAAGGGGGGAAGTCCGGCTGAAACCTGGAATTGAAAGTATCTGCGGGGGCCAAGGGCCCGCGAACCAATGGAGGCCAAATATGGCTGCGAAGCCCGTTGAGGCCGCGGCATCTGTCACCACCTGTGGTGAGAAGGGTGAGACGGCCGGGATAAACATGGATATCCCGTTCCACGAGGAAAGGAACTCTTCCCACATCGCTAGGTCTGCTATGGCCGCGGCGTCCAGTTTGAGGATCTGATCGGGGTCTTGTGCCTGTGACAGGTGGACTAAGAGTCGTGAAATGAAGGAACGACCTTGAGGGACGATCCGCATGGCAAAATTGAGCATGCCAAGTAGTGACTGGAGCTGTCGTCTTGTGCACCCTCTCGTGCGGGTGAAGTCCTGAAGAACTGCCCTGATGCGGGTCAGCTTGTCGAGGGGTAGGCTGGCCTGCATGGAGCATGTGTCCAAGACAACTCCGAGGAAGGTGATGGAGTGTGCGGGTCCGTCGACCTTGTGCTCGGCTATGGGGACATTGATATTCTGGAAGACAACTCTTAATTTGTCGAGGTCTACTGGTGAAACGTTAGGCTGCTCTATCAGTAGGAAGTCATCTAGGTAGTGGATGACTTCTGTGCATTGGGCCTTGTGTAGGAGAATCCAGGTGAGGGATTGAGCGAACGTGTCGAAGAGCCAGGGGCTACTTTTGGAGCCGAACGTGAGCTTGGTGGCGAAGTAGTACCTGTCTCTCCACTTGATACCGTGCCAACACCAAAGAGACGGGTGAATCGGCAGAAGTTTGAAGGCGTCCGATATGTCGGCTTTGGACAGCCAGGCCCCTGTGCCTGCTTTGAGGATGGCCTGGATCGCCAAGTCGACGGAGGCGTATTTTAAGGAGAACTCCTCGGAGGGAATTAGGGAGTTGAGGCTGGGGACGTGGCAAGAATGAGGCGCAGACAGGTCGTACACCAAGCGAACTTTATTTGAGAATTTGCCCTTGACAAGCCCAATAGGGCTGACTCTCCAGGTGTTGAAGGGGGTTGTGTGAAGGGACCAATGACGAAACCTCGCTCCAGCTCGGCTAGGAGTAGTTGGTCTATGGCCTGCTCGTCGGTGGCCGCTGATCTGAGATTCCCACACTCGTAAGTAGTGTGGGGCAGGGAGACAAGGCCGGTATGGAAGCCCGCCGTGAATCCTTGTATGAGGAACGTGGCTAGTGAGGGGATGGGGTGTGAGTCCAGATAGACTCCTAACCATAGGATGTTTATGCGGCTCAGTCACAGATTTTTCGGTTTGAGCTCGCATAGATTTTTCGGGTGCGCCCTGTGGCATACGACGCACACGTGGAGCAACCTGCATTGGCTGAAGTTACACGAGCCGTAGTTGTAATTATTGCAGATGGCCGCTCCTCCCATGGTCCGGACGGGGCGTCCGAGTTTGTCGAGCTGGGGTTTCTGTGTCGGTGCTGGCGGGTTTTGTGCTGGAGCCGAGGTCGAGGGAAACTCGACCGAGTGGCGGAGTGTTGCACTGGAGCACCAGGCGGCGGTGTGCGTGGAGGATTGGCAGACTGCGCACAATGGTGAGCGCAGACCGGCGAAATGGCGACAGAATAATTCTGTGTCCATTAGGCTCCAATCTGTGGGTGACTGGAATTGCGCCATCCTGGCGGCTGCTTTTGCGGAAAAGGAGCGGTGGTAGTCATAAAATGAGAACCCGCCGTATTTGTAGCCCAGATCTACCACGGTGTGGAGATATAAATCCAGCTCTTCCCTTCTGCCGGGGGAAGCTGAGCATATGATGTCTCTAAGCATCCCAAATGACAACGCGAATTCTGGGACGGACAATTTGCGGTTGAGTCTGGGGTCTTTAGCTTTGAGGACCACCGAGACATCTCCCCAGGTATAGGCCTTGTTTTCGGCTAGGTCGTGGACTGAAATGAGAAGGGAGGCGAGGTTGACGTCCTTGCCATCCAGTATGTCCTTCTTAATGCTGGCTGGAACCAGGTGTGCTGGGCAGACCAGGGGACATGTCCCTGCGGTACCTGTGGCGACTGTTGTAGGTGGCTGAATCGCGGCGGGGCCGGGGACGGCCGGGGCCGGGTGAGATTCGAGGAGAGTCACTCTGGCTTGGACGTCCGTGACTGTGTTCGCCAAGGACGACACCATGGTGTGGAGTTGTGTTATGGCCGCAGATATAGACTGGAGGGAGGCTTGCTGAGTGCTGGGCCCTGCCATGGCAGGAGGAGGAAACAAGAGCCTGAAGAGCTCCGCCTTCCTGGCGGTGGGGGGGAACGGCACGCCCCTGCGTCTAAGTTCTGCCGTCAGTCTGGGGATGGTCCATCCCCTGAGGGACTGGATGCTGTCACTCATGGACACTGGGGAACGTGACAAGGGGGCGGTGAGATCCTCGCTGCCCGCTTGCGACATGGTCCTCGGATGGGCTGTGCCCTGAGGCGATGTCTTGAGGCGTCTAAGGTCGTAAGAAGGTCGACCGGAGCTGTTCAAGGGGATGAGATAAGCCAAGACTGTTTCTTTCCTTGTGTAAACATACGTACCCAACTGCTGTGCTCTGGAAAGGACAAGTGTGCGCACGTACGTGGACGTGCGTACACGGTAAGTTTTTATATTTTACCTGGAGAAACACCGTCCAACCTGTGCAGGGTGGACCTACTGAACTTGGACTGACCTAGGGAAGAAAAAATAAAGAGAACTGGTGAGGTGTGCCTCGTGGGGTGTGTCCCCCGTCTGTGCATATACACTAATTATTATTTTTTTTTTTTTTTTTTTTTTTTTTTTTTTTTTTTTTTTTTTTTTTTTGTGTTAAATGAGAAACGTTTTTGCCATGTCGTGGGCGCAAGGTGTCGTTTTATGAGTGTGACTGGTGATTGCCGAGAATTTTGGAATGAAATGAGGCCAACTCGACTGGGGTACGTTGAGGCGAACTGATGCATGGTAGATGCCATCGGATTCGGATCAGGACGTTTTTGTTGTGACAGCGAACTGATCGGCATGACAGAAGTATGAAACGGTCGAGCCGCGATGGCGACTGTAGACGAACCAGACTTCTGGAGCATGTACTGAAATGAGGCCAACGGATGTTCAGGGCGCATCGGTCCGAACCGGTGCGCAGCGCGACTGGGTTCGAAGCGAGGTGCGGCCTGGCGGTGAGAGAAATGAGGGGAACCATTCCCTGAGGTGCTGAACGGTCGGTCGGGTCTCACGACCGACGACGAGCAGACTCAGGGGTGGTTACTGAAATGGGGCCGACAAACCTGGGGTACGTTGGAGGCGAAGACCGATCCGCAAAGGTGCGACCGGTTTCGAATCAAAAACGTGACTCGTGAGGTGAAATGTTTTCCTCGTGACAGAGGCGCCGAGCGGTGAGCCTAAAAACTTTTCGACTGACAGCGACCGTACTTCTGGAGCACGGAATGAAATGGGGCCTGGGAGCATCTTGGGGCGTGCCGGTACGAATCGAGGCACCGGGGTGCGCCTAGACTTGAATCGGAACGTGATACGTGACAGTGAAATGATGCCATGACAGAGGTGTTTTTTTCGACCGGTGAGTCGAGAAATTGCGGCTAACGGCCGCTCCCTGGGTCATGTATTGAAATGGGGTTCCACTGCTGGGACATGCCGGGACGAATCGGATGTGGCTAGATTCGAACGGCGTGTCGGTGCAGGACCGTGAAATGGTGAAATGACTGAAATGTTTTTGAAATGGCTGAAATGTGACCGTATGGCATGATACTGCGACTGATTCCGAATCAGGTGATGCGTAAGCGACCGGCTACTGTATGCAGATAGCGGTACGGATGCAACGTACGGGTACTAATGGAATGACTTGTGCGTATGTGAACAGCGAGATTCGTGACAAGGTAAGTAACGTTCATAAGTGAAATGGTGGTCAAACGAGACCCCTACCTGCGGCAGCCGAGCCAGATACAGTGTACAAAACCTTCGAACGAGAGCAATCCACGAGACGTCTGGCACTCACGAACGCTAGCGAAATCGAGTAGTCGGCTTAGTGACGTAGTATATCGCGCACCGGAACCGACGAAGACCACAGGTGAGTGGGCCGGTTAAATACCCTCCCGGGCTCCTCCCATAAATTCAGGCCACCATGTTGGCCTTCCACATATATATATATATATATTTTTTAATGCGCCCCGTCCCAACGAGCTCACGTGCAGAAGCGAACGCATACGTGAGTAGCACTTGCATATGAAAACGGTGTTCCAACCACACATGTGAGGTATCACCATGATCATTAGAGTGTGAGCTATAATTCTAGCCCTATACCTCCTCTGTAACTCAAAACATGCAACCTGTAGAATTTTTTAAATGTCGCCTATGGAGATCTTTAAGGGTAAAAGTTTGTCACCATTCGATGAGCGGGCGCAATTTTGAAGTGTGACATGTTGGGTATCAATTTACTCAGCGTAACATCTTTCACAATATAAAAAAATTTGGCTAACTTTATTATTGTCTTATTTTTTAATTCAAAAAGGTGTATTTTTTTCACAAAAAAGTGCGCTTGTAAGACCGCTGCACAAATACGATGTGACAGAAAGTATTGCAACGACCACCATTTTATTCTCTAGGGTGTTAGAAAAAAATATATAATGTTTGGGGGTCCTAAGTAATTTCTAGCAAAAAAAAATTATTTTAACTTAACAACAAGTTTAAAAAATAGGCCCGGTCCTTAAGTGGTTAAAATTGCGCACACTTGTGGAATGGCGCCAGACCTCAGTACTTATAATTCTACATAGGAGATGCTTTAATTTTTTTTTTTTACATGTTTAGAGTTATAGAGAAGGTCCAGTTGTAGAATTATTTCTCTCGCTCTAACGATTGCGGTGTATGGAACCTGTATGTATCTGGCTCTGATACTAGCCAGTGCCTCACCAGCCACTGACCTCAACGCACGTCCCTGTTATAGACAGTACAGCGGTGCGGTGCACAAAGTAATGGCTGTGTGGCTTGCACAGCGATTACTTTGACACAGGCTGGCTGTCTGATACAGAAACCGGCCCACTGAACTATCGGCCCACCGAGAAACTCCTGGTAGTTCCGATGGCCACTTGGCCAGCACATCCCTGCTGCCCAGCCACTCACGAGTGCCCTCTTCAGATGGTGCCCATGTCACTTTCCATATGTGCCATACAGGGCAGGTACAAGGCAGGGGCGGAAGGAGCACGTGCCCTGGGCGCTACCATTTTCTAAAGGGGGGGGCGCAGCCTGCAGTTAAAGTTGTGTCACGGCCGCCGCCCGCCAGTACTTACACTTACAGTGAGTCAATTGCTTGTGTGTGCCGCCGGCGCCGAGTGCGCTCCGCTCCGGCTGCATCCTCCCTTCTCTCTGCTTGTCCCCCCCTACGGAGGAGTCTCATAGTACATGCCGGGCCAGCGGCGTGATGTCACTCACGGCCGGAGGCAAGGTGGAGAGGAGCGCAGGGAGCTGTGTAGCATAGGCGCGCTGTGAGCCTGTGACCTAGAGGAGCAAGGAGCTGCTGCCGCCTGCCTGCCTGGCTAGCTGGAACTTGGAAGGAAGCTGCTAGAAGAGGATAGAAGAGAAGACTTGAATTTGCAGCCAGTGTGTCCATAGGTACTCTTTTTTTTTTTTTTCATTATTAAATTGGTACTGTTATTGTAAAGGCAGAGCCAATATCCCCCCTTAAAAGCCATGTTTTTTTTACATGACAGAGACAGCCAAGACCAACAGACAAGAGACATGACACAGACTTGCTTAATATGCCTCTCCACTGTTTTCATTTCTGTAAATTGTAAAATTTTAATTTCTGAAAATAAAAGTGCAAAGTGTTCAGTGGTTGTGGCGGAATGTACAGTACAGGACTAACAAATCTTAACTGGTTGCTGACCGCCGGCTGTCAATTGACGGCCAGGCGGTGCAGCTCTCGTGGCGGGAGGGCGTCATATGATGTCCTCCCCTTCCTGGCCCACCAGGGGCGCATGCGTGCCCGCTGTGTTACTGGGGACTCGATGCGCATGCCCGGAGGTTGCGATGTCCGCCGGGCACCCGCGATTGCCCGGTAACACAGCAGGACCGTGGATCTGTGTGTGTAAACACACAGATCCACGGTCCTGTCAGAGAAGAGGAGACCGATGGTGTGTTCCCATTACAGAGGAACACCGATCGGTCTCCTCCCCTTGTCAATCCCCTCCCCCTACAGTAAGAAACAGTCCCAGGGAACATATTAACCCCTTCAGCGCCCCCATAGCGTTAACCCCTTCCCTGCCAGTCACATTTATACAGTAATCAATGCTTTTTCATAGAACGGATCGCTATATAAATGTGAATGGTCCCAAAAATGTGTCAAAAGTGTCCGATATGTCCGCCGCAATATCGCAGTCACGATAAAAATCACAGATCACTGGCCATTACTAAAATTTTTTTAAACGACATTGATTCTTTATTAAAACGGGGGGGGGGGGGGGGGGGGGGCGCAGTTTGCCATCTTCGCCCTGGGCGCCAAATGGACTTGTCCCAGCACTGGTGCCATACCTTGGATACGCCACTGCTCCAGTGGCAACCTGTGAAGTTCTGGTGAACTCAATGCCCAAGAGGGTTAAGGCAGTGCTGGAAAATAATGGTGGCCACACAAATTATTGACACTTTGGGCCAAATTTGGACATTTTCACTTAGGGGTGTACTCACTTTTGTTGCCAGCGGTATAGACATTAATGGCTGTGTGCCGAGTTATTTTAAGGGAACAGCAAATTTACATGGTTATACAAGCTGTACACTCATTACTTTACATTGTAGCAAGCCAAAGTGTAATTTCTTCAGTGTTCTTACATAAAAAGGTATAATAAAATATTTACAAAAATGTGAGGGGTGTACTCACTTTTGTGAGATACTGTAGATGGCTTCTAGTGCTGGGATGTACTTCACAGGAGATCACAGGAACCCGGACAGCCAGATGAAAAAAAAAAAAAACGCACTAACACTAGTTTTATTTTTTTTTATAAAACTGTGATAATTGGCGTTTTTTTTAATCTTTCTCGTGTTCGGGTTTACATAAACTAGGATCCTTAGGCGTGTCACAGTTACTATACAATACCTCCTCAGGTATCATGTTTTTCTCCTGCCCTGTCTGGTATAAACAGCAGTCCTAAAGACAAAAAGGAAATAGAAAGAAATGTTTTAAGCATATTAGACAACATCTGGCCCTAAAGAGAAATGTAAAATATGAGGTTGGGTCATTAAATTGCAAAAACGTTTACTAAAGTTTAAGGCATTCTCTCTGTTTTATGACTCCCATTTTTTTCATAAATAAAAAAAAAAGGGGGGGGGGAATAGTATGGCCAAAGCTTTTTTGGCCATACTTATCTTGTAGGTCATGGTAGTGCCCTTACTTTTGCACTCCAGTGACCCACAACCAGCCAACAGTGGGCTAAAGCCTCCTGTTGCCTGACATCACAGAGAGTCAAGTCTCTGGAAAGATCCAAACAATGTGAAAACCACCCAGATACCTACCTGGCAGCTGACTCAGCCTCTCAGAGTGC
>CM053031.1:126885086-126951605 GCA_028564925.1 Lithobates sylvaticus
TCCGCTGTGTACTGCGCATGCGCAGTACACATGACAGGCAGATTCCGAAAATAGCCGAAGATGAACGGTGCCTGTGCCGTGAGTCGAGGTGCAAGCCCCACCATCCAAGTGGACATACGAGTTAGAATAAAAAAGATCCGAGAGCAGCGAGGCCGTGCCCAAAGCGTGTTGAGCGCAGCGAGGCCGTGCCCGAAGCATGTCGAGTGCAGCGAGGCCGTGCCCGAAGCGTGGCGAGGCCGTGCCCGAAGCGTGGCGAGCCCGCGAGGGGCCCTCTAACTTTATAGCCCTATGTCCACTTGGATGGTGGGGCTTGCATCTCGACTCACGGCGCAGGCGCCGTTCATCTTCGGAGATTTTCTGAATCTCCTGCTCCCTACTGCGCTGCGCCGGTGCAGTACGGGGCGAACACTTTTCGATAGCCGGACTTTTGGTGACAGAACACCGGCTCAGGCTGTCAGCGATTCGCTGGGAGGAGGTGCCGGTCTAGGCATGTGGGCGGATCCCAACCATATGGTCGTGATCTTTCCCGAACCTGGTCTGGCTCTGTGACATCAGCAGAAAGCCGGCTTCAGCCCGTTGTCTTCTGAGAACGTGTCACAGGAGTGCAGAATGAACTGTTACTCCTGTGATCCATAGAAGTACAGACAAACGAGCTTCGGTTGTACTTCTCCTGTAATGCTCCTGCTAAGGCCACTTTCACAGCTGAGACTTTCATGAATGTGCGTGTTCACCAAAAGAATAGAAAATGTGTTTTGCTTGTGTTGCCATTCATTGTCAATGGCACCCAAATGCGATACGCAGATGCATATTTTCATGCGAAGCTCAACATCAAAACAGGCACACGAGCCGCTTTTGAATATTTGTCACATGTAGGGCAGCTCATTGAAATGAATGGACTGTCCTGTGCGTTTTGCGCAAAAAACATGTAAATACAGAAAATTGTTATTCATCTTGGGCTGACATAATGAACCTCCAGGAAAGGAAAATGTTGGGAAGTATGGATATCGTTTTCTGTATTCCTGGAGCTCATCGTGTCAGTCCACTAACAGGATGTGGCAAGCACAAGAGAACAGGGAATGTTGCAATTAAACTATATTAACAAATGAAATGTACAGCAGAGGAAACCACTGATGTGCCAAAAGACCAAGAAGGACCGTACGCTACCTCTTGCAGGTAATGGTGATAGAAGTATTAGGCCCCTTTCACACACCATTCCAATCAGATCCACATGTTCGTTTTTCAATTGGCATGGATCGGAAGCTCCATGCAGCCCTATGGACAGGCAGATATAAACAGACTTGTGCCCATTTACCTCTGAGTCCGTCCAGGTGCAGAAAATAAAACATGGAACTGGACTGCATCCTATCCCGTTTTTGCGGACTGGATCTGAGGTAGCCCGATGTAAACGAACAGCAGAGTAATTGACATCCAGCCTCCCATAGAGCTGTCATGTTTTCACCGGGCATTGATGTGAAAATACTGGCATTCATTCAGCTTACAGATCACCTGCTGATTGGAGAGAACTCTGCTCCGTGCAAAAGGAGCATTAAAGAACTTCCATCTGGCAGCTTTAGGCCCCTTTCACACTGGGGCGGTTTGCAGGCGTTATTGCGCTAAGAATAGCGCCTGCAAACCGATCCGAAACAGCTGTTGCTGTTCCTTCAGTGTGAAAGCCCGAGGGCTTTCACACTGAAGCGGTGCGCTTGCAGGACGCTCAAAAATGTCCTGCAAGCCGCATCTTTGGCTCGCTATAGGAGCGGTATATTTACCGCTCCTATAGCGCCCCGGTCCCATTGAAAACAATGGGGGAGCGCGCCGAACCCGCCCGCAAAACGCCGCTGCATCGGTGGTTTGCGGGCGGTATTGACCCTTTTTCGGCCGCTCGCGGGGGGTAAAACCACCCCGCTAGCGGCCCAAATGTGCCGCTAAAACGCCGTTAAAGCGGCGCTAAATATAGCGCCGCTTTACCGCCAGCGCCCCACCGCTCCAGTGTGAAAGCAGCCTAACAGACCACTTAACAGACCACCTAACAAGAAGCTTCACGTGATCTTATAGAACGTGCTAAAATTTCCTCTGGAGGGAAAAGACCTGCAGCAACATAGGTCTGCTTGATTGCCTGGACTGTCCATGAAGAAAAAAATCCTTTGTGAGGCTGCTTGACCTCTTTTAGGTCTATCCGGTAAAAACTTTAGTCCCTACGGAACTCGCAGCCAGTGTGAAGACGAGAAACCCTTACCTGCCACCTTTGGTGGATGTCCATACAGGTTCACCTCTCCAGTAGCACAGTCCCTGACCTTGAGATGCTGAAGGCTCTAATAAGGCAGGAAACCCCTTCTGTGGATCTTTTTCAGGTGAACAATTGGGGTTTAAGTAGTCCCGTATACAGCAGTGCAGCCATCTTCCTCAGATGTGCTCTCCGTTCTGGAGTCTGCCTCCCAAGATGTAACTGGATGCATGGGGCTGTGACTAGTAATGGGCTCAGAAGCATTTGGATCGAACCTTCCAGGAAGCCATCACTGCACACCACCAATCGTAGGCAGTGAGGCATTTCCCAACTGCCAGCTGCACATACACACCCTGCCTATGATTGGTGGGTTCAATCCGAACACGCCCAAGCCCATTCCTAGCTGTGACATTGATGCACAGCTCAGGACAAGAGGGGATGATTTCCTAAAACTGGAGAGTGAAAGATCTGGTGCAGCTGTGCATGGTAGCCAATCGGCTTCTTACTTCAATTAAAGTTTGACAAAAAGAAACCTGCAACAGATTTTGCACCTTGCAGTTTTAGGAAATCAACCCCAAAGGGCTTTTCCCTTTCCACACTCTGGTCTCAGATTCAAGCTCTCCACACCAGGAGCCATCTTACTCTCCACTTTTGTTTGAATCTCCTAGATCTGATAATAATGAAAAAAAAATAATTCAGTAGTTTGCTTTTGATTAATTGTTTACTTTTTGCTTTTTAGAGATACAACAATGGGCGAACAATCTACAGAGGACACGTCTGATCTGCTTCGTCTTAAAGTGGGGGGCTGCTTGTTCACCGCTAGACGACAATCTCTCTGCCGCTTCAAAGATTCAATGTTGGCAGCTATGTTCAGTGGCCGCTTTCCTTTAAATCGTGATGAATCTGGTAATTTTTTTTAAGTTAGTACAATTAGCAGAAGTAAATGAAATAACAAATAATATTCAAGTAACACTGCCTCCACCCAAAGAAAGTCCAATATTCTAGCTCCTGTGGAGTTCATATTATGTTAGGCTGTACATGGTTGACATTAAGACCCCTTTCATACTGGAGGCGTTTTTCAGGCACTAAAGGGCTAAAAACGGTGCCTGTAAAGTGCCTGAAAAATGCCTCCCCTAAAGCCCCAGTGTAAAAGCCTGAGTGCTTTCACACTGGATCTGTGTGCTGGCAGGACGTTAAAAAAAAAAAGTCCTGCAAGCAGCATCTTTAGGTCGGTGGAGGAGCAGTGTGTACACACCGCTCCTAAAACGCCCCTGCTCATTGAAATGAATGGGCACCACTGCTGAAGCGCCTGCAAAGCACTTTGGCAGCGGCGCTTTTAGGGCACATTTAACCCTTTCTTCAGCCGCTAGCAGGGGTTAAAATATATTAACACAGCTAAAACAACGGTAAAGCGCTGTTAAAACTAGCTCATTGTGAAACGGTCCTAAAGCTGAACTCCAGGTATATTTATTATTGCATACTTACATTGGTCTATCTTGGTATAACGTAAATACACATATCTCATACCTGATGGGCAGTTGGGGAAACTGACAATTCATATCATTCTTGGAGAAACAAAAATACGGAGGCTGCCATTTTTGCCTGTCTTTTTAAAATGCTAGTTCCTTGGCTGTTATTTTGATCTTCTGGCGTTAAAGTGGAATTCCAGTTCTTGGTGACATATCCTTTGTTTGTAACAGCTGCAGGACACTGCCACTGCTCCCAGTTCGACATCCATGTGGGTGCAGGTGCACAGCCCTGAACGTAGACAATGTTATTTCGGGGACACTCACCTGCACCCATGTCAGATTGGGAAGCGGCTGTGTCAATGCACTGGGAGGCACTGTAAGCCTTGAAGGAGCCAATTGAAATGTTAAACAGATTGGGCAAAATAGGAAGTGAGTCCAGTGTTCACATCTGATGGTGTGGCTATATGTGTGCTGGTTCACTAGTGCATCACTGGGGCTTGAGTCAGCTGACTCATGACAGCGCATGGACAGATGCCCTGATTGGGAAGGTAAAGCCTCAGTGGGTACCTATGTAGCCTAAAAAGAGCTGGCAGATTTAACAGGACCACTGGCGGTGGTCAATGTACAGTGGGGTTTACCAAAATACAATAATACACATCTGTCAGTGGCTCCTAAGTAGCCTACAAGCATTTCCAGATCTCCAGCACATAGATGGGCAGATTGACAGATCGGCAGTCATGATCACTGTTCCACTCCCAACTGTTAGGCCTGGTTCACACCTATGCAGGTTGCAGTCTGCACATTTCAGGTGCATTTTGCGTTTTTTCAATACAGGTTTTTGATCCATAGAAATCCTATGGAACCAAAAACCAGAAAAAAAGTCCCTGACCCTTTCCATAAAATGCATAGTGAACGTGACCCATGGGAAACCATGTTAAATGGACTGTAGTGTGTTTCTGCAAAACTGAAAAGGCACAAAAATGCATAGGTGTGAACCAGGCCTGAGTCATACTTTTAGGCTACGTTCACATCTTGGTGTCCCGGATCGTGGGCAGAATTGTCGCGATTCTGCCTGTGATCCCTAATCGCGGCAAATCGTAGGGCATACAAACACAATAAATAACCCAATTGTTTGGTAAAAATATAAAATATTTTGGTAAAAAAATGAATACCCAGCATGTCAAACATTAAATTTGCATGCACCTGTGGAATGGTGACAAACTTCAGTACACTATATTTTACAAAGGCAATGCTATAAAAGCCCCCTATAGGTCATCAGTTTAGCGCTACGGAGGAGCTCTGGAGCTATAAATATTGCTCCCACTCCGGCGTGCAGGGTGATAATTTAACGTGTATGGAAATCAACGTTTTCATGTGTTGGTGCCCCAGATGCACGCGTTCGTTTGTACGTGCGCATGTGGGGTGGGGGGCTCAAACATTTTTTGGAGAGGGATTTTATGTGCTTAGGTGTAACTTTGTAAAAAATGAATTAAAAAAAAAAAAGTTCTGTATGTAAAAGTCCCTTATGTGATGATTTTTTTTGGTGACAGGCTCTCTTTAAGGAGACATCCGATGTACAGGCATGGCAGCGAAAGGGTTAAACAGGTCCTTGGAAAAATTCAAATCCTAATGGTGTAATGAAATTTGCAGAACTGTTTGTCCTGTAAAATGCATGTGCATTCATTCTGTGTGAATAGGGGCAAAATCAAATGTATTCATTCATTAAAAAAAGAATGGCGGGGCAAATGCCACATATGGTCAATAGATGAAGCTGTGGTCCATAGGGCAGTATTTCCTGATTCACTTTCCACTTTACCTGATTCTGTATGACTGAATAACATTCCACCTGGAGAGAAAATAGCCTAGAAACATTACATTTCACCTACATTTGCACAGAAGGAATGTAGTTTTTACAGCAAAAATTGCTTGCAAATATTTCATACATGCATCCCTAGGGTTATTGCAGCTGCAAGGTTATTGGTAATATACGAGCAGAATTTTTTTATGTGATGTATTTTAGGATTGTTTGAATTATGTAAATTATATTTGCTTTTTTAGTGTTTAAGTATTTTAAGCAAAGAATAATTGTCTTCCCCTTAACTGTAGGTTTTTGCCTCATTGATAGAAACGGTGACCTGTTTAGATACATCCTAGACTACTTACATGGGGAAATACGAATCCCCAGTGATGAACAAACCAGAATTGCTCTACAAGAGGAGGCAGATTACTTTGGAATTCCTTTCCCATACAGTCTTACTGAACATTTGGCCAATGAGATGGAGACTCATTCTTCTGACTCAAATTTAGAACTTAAAAAGGTGTGTGATTCCATCCTTTCATTTCTGTTGGTGCATCTGCTAAAATGGTAAAACATTCAGCTGTATAGCCTACCGTATTTAAAGTGGAACTTCAGGTTTTAGGTAGGGTGGGGATGGTTTTGAACCTCTGTTAGGCTTTTTTTTTTTTTTTTGAACGTTTGTTCTGCATTACTTATGAAATATATTCGAAAGCTTGTCCACAGTATGAAACTTTGTGCAACTGTGACAAGCAAGAGGCAGGAATAGGGCCTTTCCTCCTCCTCCTCCTCCTAGTACATACAGGGTGTTAATCTGCAAACCTCATAAAACCATTTTCCTTAACAATGTACAGGCTCTATGACTTAAGCTGGTCATAGATGGTTAGAATTGCAAACAAAATTTCTTAGGAAAATAATAATTAGTGGGTCAAATCAACATTCGCTTTTGACCACAGTGAGGGGACAATGTTTCCTGAAAGAATGAATTTCTAACAGTGTATGTGATTTTTCATTCGGTAAAGTCCATCCATGCAGTCTTTTGAACTACATTTTGAATGTTCTGAGAATTTTTGTACACATTTTCCTAAGAATTTCACTTAGGGCTCATGTACACCACAGCTTCTAAACTTGAGTTTAGGAGCTTTTGACGCTTGTTTGTGCCAAAGCTCCTAAACTCAACTCCATAAAAGCCTATGTGTCCATGTATACATAGGCTTTCACAAGAGTTTAGAAGCTGCTGCGGTTAGGGGAGGTTCAACCTCCCTCTCCTGAACGCGGAAGAATCGCGTTCAGGATAGGAACATATTGACCGACTGTGACCGGAGGTCAGCTTAGTCTGTGGGGTTGATTTACATTAACTGGAGCGTGGAAAATGTGGAGCAGCTCTTCATAGAAACCAATCAGCTTCCATGTTTTATTGTCAAAGCTTAATTAAACAAGCTGAATTTAGAAGCTGATTTGCTACCATGCACAGCTGCTCCAGATTTTGCACCCTCCAGTTTTAGTAAATCAACTCCTGTGTGTACATGAGCTTTAAAGCGGTTGTATACCCTTCTTTTTTTTTTTTTTTTTTACTTTTACCTACAGGTAAGCCTATAATAAGACTTGTGTACGGTTTAGGAGATATTTACGTTGCATGCAGCCACTGACGTCAGCTGCCGGATGCTGTCGGACCTTGCTGGGCAGAAGACTCCCACTCACAGCGCCGAAGCCGCGATACCAGGAAGAAAAGCTGAGGGAACATGTCAGCTCCCTCAGTCTGGACCAGGATCAAATGTCGAGGCCTCGTTCTAAGGTGAGTATTTCATGATGAGCTAGTATTCGCTCATTATGCCTTTGCCTTGCAGGTTTTTTTTGGTTAAAAAAATCTGTGCAGGTATACAACCGCTTTAAGAATGTTTGCTCAAAATTCTATCCATCTAAGTGGCAGTGTTGCTTTGGTGTGTGCTGAACAAAAGTACTGCATGCAGTACATTTTTTTTCAGTGAAGCAGGTTGCAACAGCAACCACCTGCTCCACAATGCCACTGTGGTGATTAGAACTGTATTGAAATGTCACTTGTAGCATTTTAATTTGATTCTGTGAAAAATAAAGTGAACCATGCAATGTGCCAGGATTATGTCTATGAGCACACAGAAGCACATGTGCATTTAGAGTGGCCCTAAAAAGCCCCTAAAAAAAAAAAACTTGGGTTATTATCTAACAATTCCTTTTCCAGAAATCCTACAGAACAGTTAACCCCTTACTTGGATGGCCGGGTTTTCACATGCTCCGAAAACATGGCCAGAGTTTGTTCTGTAGGACATGTCCCATCTGCATCCGGGCATTAGTGCTACCTTGGACTGGACTATACCACTCTTTTGTGTCTTGTGTTTTGTGTTTTATAACTCCACCATCCTGGAGGATTCCTGCAAAAGAAGTTATCGGGTAATAATCAGGTTTTACCCATATCATCCTCCAGTCAACTGTCCTGGTGGATGGTTTTAGAATACCTGAATTATGACACCAAGCCATCCAAGTAAAGGGTAAACCATCCTCGAGAATGATCTAGGAATGGGAAAGATTTTTCAGACTTCTGTACATTGATTGCTTCCTATTTGCAACTGCTGTCAGCATCGCTATGCAGTTAACTGGTATGATCGTGATCTCCAGTTTTTGTACATTGGGGTTTCTATGTGTACAAAAATGCTGCACCAGGATATATTGGGAGGAAACTTTAAAGTGCAGCAAAGGTAAGTATGCAAAGTGGAAAATGGAAATTACAACTGATAAAATACAACAAATATGTTACAGGAAGGAATATGAAAAAGGTGAATTTGGGTTTACTTTCTTACCATCATTGCTTCTTTCAGGTTTTGTTTGACTTCTGTGATTCTTATGGCCTTATATGCACAAAGCCTACAGTGTGGGTGTTACATTACTTACACACTTGTGGCTCCAGCTGTGAAAGTAGGATCATTGGCATCTATGCAACCAGAGAAGATGGAGATTCAGCTCTACGGAATCAACTGGGGAAGCGAATCAATCATAAACATATGTACAAAAGGTAACACTATGTGACAGCAGAGGTTTTAATGTTATGCCTTTAGCAGTAAGACGCCTTTCACACGGAACATCCAATTTTCAGGCAGACCAGATCAGACCCTCAATTCTCTATGGGCAGTTGGCACCTGGCTACCCCTGATCCGATCTGGCAAAAACAAATGGAAGGGGATCCGTTCCACTCTGTCTGTCTCTGTCTGTCTGTCTGGAACGGATTGGAAGGCAGTCGAGTGTAAATGGACAGCCAGTTCGTTTACATTCCACTTCCCGCATAACAGGCTGTCTCCACTCTGCAGAAGAAGAGCTGACACGGACCTGTCATCGGGCCATTCCACTCAGCTCCGCAGAGGATCAGCGGACATATCCTGGTGATTGAACACAGCTGATCACATGGGTAATGAGCCGCGTCATCGGCTCTTTCCCAAGATCGGGGGATGCGTCGTGTCCCAGGGACACAGAGCAACCGCTGCGCACCCCTGGGGGCACGTAATTGCAGTGAAACTGGGCGACATCTTATAACGTCAGGCCAAGAACAAGAGGGGATCTCGCCCATCGTCATTTGTCTGTATGGCAGGCAGGAGGCGGTTAAGGTTGTTGGCTTTAGAGTCTTTTCAGCAACTCGTGCAGATAGCAGAGGGATCAGAGAAGAACCACACTCAGTGCTTTTGATTCAGGCTAGTACACACTATAGAGCAGTGGTTCTTAACCTCAGTCCTCATTACCCCCCACCAGGCCATGTTTTGGGAATTTCCCCTTAGATAAAATAGCTGTCCAAAATACCAAGCCATTGACTTTAGATTTAAAGCACCTGTGCAAGATAAAAGGAAAGCCTGCAAACATGGTCTGGTGGGGGGTAATGAGGACTGAGGTTAAGAACCACTGCTATAGAGGGATGTGCTTTGTTCATTGTTCATATCTGAGGTTTACAACCATGCAAGGGTTAAAGGATAAGTACACTTTAACCACTTGCTTACCGCAAAATGACGACTACAGCATAGTCGGCCAGTTCTGGGAGGGTGTTGTATGACGTCATCCCATAAATTACATGTCCGCTGCGGCGTGCACTCTGCGTGCTCTGTTATCGCTGTGTCCTTAGGACACAGCTAATCACAGATCAGGGTAGAGAGCCAATCACAGTGGCTCTTTACCACGTGATCAGCTGTGTCTAATCGCAGCTAATCACGATATAAAAACACTTGCCAGTTATCGGCATTCCTTTCCTCACGCTGTCACATTGTGTGCAAGGGGACATCTGCACTGATCATCAGTGCATGCACATCAGCGCACATCAAAGGAGGAAATTACCTGTCTGCAACATTTTATGAAAAGAAGCTAAGAGAAAAAAAAAATTTTATTTTTTTAATTTTTGGTCTTTTTTTCGTTTTGCTTAGCAAAAAAAGAAAAAAAACTCAGTGGTGATTAAATACCACCAAAATAAAGCTCTACTTGTGTGAAAAAAATGTCATGGGTACAGTTCTGCATGACCACGCAATTGTCAAAGTCCCGACAGCGCTGAAAGCTGAACATTTGTCCTGGGCAGGAAGGGAATAAAAGTGCCCAGTAGGCAAGTGGTTAAGCAATCCCTCTTCCTAGTCTTGGCAACAAAAATCACGTTGGTGACCCATATTTCTGTATAGACTATGCTCTCTTCTCTACAGTCTTCCAACAGCTGGCACAACCTGCACTCAAATCCAACTAGATTCATAGTGAATATGGACGTGCCACAGAGTCTAATGACAATCCCCATCTGGACTTTTTTTTTTTTCCCCAAGCATTGGATGACTACCCTTACTTTCTATGGCAATTTTGTAAATACTCTTCTAGTTAAGCATGGTCTATTTGCCCAAGAAGAACTCAAACGGCATATGCAGTTACTTGTGCTACAAGCTTTTAAAGCAAATGTAATCCATAACTTGATGGTATTTAGTTTGCTAAAGCACTGTTTCATATTTAAGTGCCACGTCTTAAAAACAACTTTTTTCCCTGAGGTAGAAAAAGATCCAAAATGCAGAGCACTGGCCTCCTTACATCTGGGATTGTGGAGGAGTGTTCTCCCTTGTACTCTGTGGTTTCTTTTGGTGGCTCATATGTCACTACATGCCACAGCATACAGCAGGGGACACTACTGGAAGTGTCAAATGTGCACATTCTGCAGGCAGCCATAGCTCTTGAACAAAGTGAACATCAGAGAAATGGGCAGTGGAACATCTCTGTGCCGCTGATCTTCACTAGCTTCTTCACTATCTCCATTTCCTGTCTACATGCACTTTCTTTAGCAGCAGCTGCACATCATTTCTCAGGAAGGATGTCCTGATGGTGAATACAGTGGATCATTCCTGTGCCATTTGTGCCCACTTGTAGGCTCTACTGGAAGCACATGTGAAACCGTAATATCTCAGGAGAGCACTTAGAAGGCAGGGAGAATGCACTGACACACAAAGTGCCTATACAAAGAATTCATGGCAGAAGTACAAAGTATTTTAATTAAAGAAATGGATTTTAAACAATGAAACATTTAGTTTGAAATTACAATAACATGATAAAGATTATATCTGATTTTAGTGATTAGGTTTACATATACTTTAACTGAGCTGTTGGTCCTAAAGTGATCTAAACTAAAAAAAAAAAATAGTTTTCCTGACACACCTACTTTATTTCAATTTTATATGAAGACTATAGTAAAAGAAACAGTGTGTAAATACCTAAAATGCATAGCTATAACCTTTAAACTGTTCTCCGTTTACCCTGACAGGGAAGCTGGTGGTAATATTCAGTACATTTTGAGCTACTACAGTGTATCTGAGCTGAAAACCATGATGGATGCTTTTGAAACCTGGGAAGGAAGAGGTAAAACATGCTGGGAAGTTTTTCAGTGGTTGGAACCTTCACATTGCACATTACACTGTACCTTGCTCTTTTTGTGTGTTTTGCTATGATGTAACACATGTAGATTTCTTGCAGGATTCAGCTACTGGAGGGTTCCTCAAGAATTAATTGAGTGCTGGACCCTAGAAGAACGATCAATACAAGGCGATCCAGGCTATATAACACCAGTGAGGACTAGGTAAATATTGTTGCATTCTTTATGCCATTTAAGCTTGAAGTAATTGTAAAGTCTCATTTTTTGTTTCAATTAAAATAACAAACAACTCATACTTGCCTGCTCTGTGCAGTGGTTTTGCACAGGGCAGCCTGGATACTCCTCCTCTCGGGTCCTTTGCTGGAGCTTCTGGCGCCTCCCTCCTGTTGAGTGCCCCCATGGCAAACAGCTTGCTATGGGGGCATCCGAGCCGAGCTTCAACTCCATGTATCCATTTAAAGCTCCATTCGCAGACAATGGTGCCGCTGCTGTGTCTCAGCCAATCAGGCATGAGAGTCCCGGATGGCTGAGGCACTCGTGGACATCGCTGGATAGAGAGGGGGCTCAGGTAAGTATTGGGGTGGCTGAGGGGAGCTGCTGCACACAGAAGGCTTTTTATCTTATTGCAAAGAATGCATTAAGTTGAAAAAAAAAAAAAAAACTTCTGCCTTTACAACCACTTTGTTTAGGGACCAGCATATCAGGACCGGTCCATAAGATGTTTGTGTTGTCTAGATTTCACAGTGTTATGTTGGGCAAAATTTCCCTCAGATTGACAGATGTCACACTTGATTTCAACTGGTGGTGATTCATCCTTTTTCCATTCAGTGGATTGCTGGGACTGGTCACGATCTTGCTTTGAACACAACAGCCTCAGCGTTTTTCATGTACAGGAAGAGGTTTAGCATACCGTACAAACTACTGTTTGCAATCTCATCACATTACATTGAAAGCCTGTCATGTGTGACATGGGATCATACAGCCTGTAAGATTTCAGCCAAACTTATACTCATCTCTGCTGATAAAGTAATGATCAGCTATCATAAAGTAGTGCCATGCAATGCTGCTTCACAGGCAGTATTTGGGAGATCTCCCAGCATGCATTAGTCAGGGCCATCTTTGATATTGATTGGACCCTGGGTGTGTCCAGGACGGCAATGGGAGCAGACATGTTTGTCTGAGCTCCTCAGGACCGGATAAACGAATCCTCATTTATTGGGTGCAGATACCTATTACAGACCCCCCTGCACCTCCTCTAACAGGGGGGCCCCGCAAAAAAAAAAGATCCTCCAGCACCTCTTCTGGCAGGGGGACCATTCCGCATTGCTTGGGGGTGAGATTGACCCCAAAAACCCCTGGAAAAAGCGGCTGGACCTGCGCCGCGGACTAGGCCGAAGCCGGGGACTCGCCTGGAGAGTCTGCCCGCGGCCTCACAGGGCCGGCGCGGTGCCCATTCGGACGCCCAGGACGGAGTTCAGCCCCCCAAAAAAGATCCTCCAGCACCTCTCCTGGCAGGGGAACCACCATCCTAGGGTATCTGTGGGGAAAATCGGCCGAAAGAAACCCCGGGAAAGAGCGGCTGAACCACAGACTAGGCCGAAGCCGGGGACTCGCCTGGAAATTCTGCCCATAGCCTCATAGGCCCTGCGCGGTGCCCGCTCAGACCCCAAAAACAAGGCTCCGACGGGCTCTCCCTGTCCCCCTCCACTCCTAGTACCCTCTCCAGGGTATGCAAAGGAGGAAGAACCAACCCAGATCCCGGAAAAAGGCCGCGAGGCCCGACACTGCAGACAGGGTCGCAGCTGAGGCCTCGCCTAAGACTCCTGCTCGGATGAAGAACCAGGCCGAAGACCCCGACAAGCTGCCTGCCACGGCGGCCGATTTCAAGGCAGTCCTCCAGGCCATAACCGCCCTGACTGGTAACATTCAAACCAGTGTGGAATTTATTAGAAAAGACTTTGATGCCTTTCGCGGCAGAATGACTGAGGTGGAGCAAAGAGTCTCACAGGCGGAGGATACGGTACGTGACCATGGAGCCGACATTCACGCACTTAAAGCCAGAGTAAAGACGATTGAATCCCGCGCAGAAGATTCAGCGAATCGCAATAGGAGAAATAATTTGCGTATTCTGGGACTCCCTGAAGGGGCGGAGGGCACGAACCCTACGGCCTTCGCTGAAAGATTACTGCAACAGCTACTCCCTTCAGCACGATTTTCTCAATTTTTTTTCTGTGGAAAGGGCTCATCGCATTCCCACCACTAGGGGGCCCCAGGGAGCACCACCCCGAACCTTCATCTTCAAACTTCTCCATTTTCGGGATAGAGATATTGTGATGAGAGAAGCCAGGGCCCAAGACGAACTCCACTTTGAAAATGCGAAACTCCTAATCTTCCCGGATTATTCGCTGGAAACCCAGAAGCAGCAGAAATCCTTTGATGCTGTAAGAGCGAGGCTCCCCTCCCACCATATCAAGTACAGCATGCTGTTCCCAGCCAGGCTGAGGGTGGAGGATGGAGAGTCTGTTCAGTTCTTCACATCCCCAGAGGAGGCTTCCAGATGAATCGACACACTCCCGCCCAGATAAGTGTCCTGATTAATCGCCCGACTGAGCGGGCCACTGCCGTCTTTCTTGATGTGCCTTTTTCTATTCATTGGCCTGGGTCTTTTCACTGGGTTCCGCTGCACTCCACGTGGCTCCAGATCTGTACCGTGCCGCTCCCCTCCTTCCCTCCCCCTTTTTTTTTGCTTCCCTATCCTGGACCCAGGCCCCCCCCCCCCAAAGATGATGGCATGTACTCGGCTACTACTATCCCGAGGGCAAGAATTTCAGCTCACAAATGCCAAAGCCATAAGTGGCCTTAAGGACGTGCCTCTTTTATACATTGGCCCAGATTATTTCTGAGTGCCATTGAATACGCATCCTTACGGATGAGGGGGCGACGGGAGATGATGCCCCTCGGCCCTCCCTGCGGTTGCTTGAGGCGCCGTGGGGAGAACATGTGGGAAGGTTGACTCCTCCCACATCCCCTCCCCCCCCACTATATTTGCCACCCTGTTTTTCTCCTTTGGCAACGACCAAAATGACTTGAATAACTCTGCAACGTTAATGTTTAAGTTTGTACCCCTAGCAGCTGCTAGGAGCCTGCACCCGCTTTTCTCTGATCCGGTCTCCAGCAGGTGACTAGATGAGACATCTAACTGCTGAACTGCGGATGCCGTTTTGCACACGTTCCCCCATTATAGGCGTGTTCTCCTTGGTTCTAAGTTGGGATCCTAAGCCTCCCCAAAGTTGGGGCTGGTGTTGGCGGGGGGGTGGGGGAGTTGGTTGGGTATTTTTTGTTATCACTGTTTTGTTTATTTTTTCACAAGCGATGTAAACAGATATGTCACTAGATATTTGAGATGCCACGTCTTGACCCGTTTAGTGGTCCGGACCTTGCATCTAAACCTGAATGGAGGTCCACTGCATGAAAATGTACCATTAGACGATTATGGCTGACTGTACTATTGTTTCATGGAACATTAGAGGTTTGAACTCCTCTGTGAAGAGGTCATTAGTGTTTCAGTTCCTCAAAACATATCATCCCCAAGCATGTATACTGCAGGAGACCCACCTGACGGGCAGTAAGCTTCTGAGCCTTAGGCGGCCCTGGGTGGGACATCAATACCACTCCACATACACCAATTACTCTAGAGGGGTCAGCATCCTTGTTCATAAATCTCTACCGTTCAGACTGCTGGCACTGGAGCTGGACTCGGAGGGTCGATTTGTCATACTCCATGCAATGGTAGACAGATTGGAGCTGGTTGTGGTGGGACTGTACCCCCCCCCCCCCCCCCCCCCCGGCATCCACGAGACTACTTAACCAGGTTATCTCTAAAATTGCCATCTATGCTACAGATAATGTGGTGATTCTGGGGGACTTCAACCTAGCCCCGGATCCTGGGATGGACAGACTCTCACCCGGAGCGGGCTCATCTTCTGAGCTGCTGTCCTGGGCGGAAGCTTCCAGTCTGACTGATGTGTGGAGATGGCGTAATCCCTCTCGGAGGGCCTATACATGCCACTCGGCCTCACACAAAACCCTCTCACGTATAGACCTTGCCTATGCGGGGGGCTCTGTCCTACCCAAGATCAGGGATATCACCATTCTCCCCCGCGGTATATCCGATCACGCCCCACTAGCCTTGAAACTGTGTGTATCCTGCACACCGGGGGAGAGTCTGTGGAGACTGTCCATGTTTTGGCTGTCTGACTCCAGAATATCGGAACCATATAGATCTGAGGCGATGCAATACTGGCGAGAATTGGATCAATCAGTGTCTCTGATCACATCCTGGGACGCATTTAAGGCCTTCACCAGGGGTAGCCTGCAGTCGCATATTCGCAAGATTCTTAAGGAACTGAGGGAGGAGACTCGAAAGGCAGAAGAGAGGGTAGCAGCACTTGAGGAGGAATACTCAGAGTCGGGGACTCCAAGGGCATATTCTAACTTTCAGGCAGCGCTGAGAGATGTTCTCCTGTTACGAACATCAGCCACCAAAACTAAATTCCTACATCAGTCCCAAAGAATCTTCGAGCACAGGGAGAAGACTGGCAGCATGCTGGCATGGCTGGCGAGAGAAAGCTCCTCCCCGGTGACTATCTCGAACATATGGGACTCGGATGGGACAACTCTAACAGATCCCTCTTCCATTAATAACAGATTTGCATCATTCTACAGCTCCCGAATGGAGTGCACGGATGAAGAACTAAAGACCTACCTTGACAGGGTGGAGCTCCCTTGCCTGACATCCACATTTAGAGACGCTTTAGATGGCCCTATTCTATTAGAGTAGTTGCAGAGGGCAGTAGCCTCCTTGCAAAATAGCAAAACGCCCGGACGGGATACCTGCCGAATTCTTTAAAACTTATGCAGAGGAAATACTAGTGATGCAAAAAGCCATGGAAGGGAATTCATTACCCCCGACAATGGCTGAGGCAGTCATAGTGGTCATCCTTAAACCCGGTAAGCCCCCTGAGCAGTGTTCCTCGTACCGCCCAATCTCCCTCCTTAATGTGGACGCCAAGTTGTTGGCTAAGGTGCTGGCCGGTCGACTGAACACTGTGATTACGGCATTGGTACACGCGGACCAATCTGGATTTATGCCAGGCAGGGGGACCGACATAAACATTCGACGCCTCCTTACACATCTCTCTAGGGCAGGCGGGGACAGCCCGGAGGTAGTCGCCTCCTTAGACGCCGAAAAGGCCTTCGACTCGGTCGAGTGGCGCTACCTCTGGGCGGTCCTTCGCAAGTTTGGGTTTGGCCCTCGTTTTATAAGCTGGATCCAGATGCTATACCACAATCCCACGGCCCGTATACGCACAAACAATTCACTGTCCCATTTCCCCTATCCAGGGGCACCAGACCGGGCTGTCCACTATCTCCTGGACTGTTCGCGCTGGCCATGGAGCCCATGGCAGCTCGCATTAGATCCGCCCCTTCACAAAGGGAATCCAAGTCGGTGTAATAAGATAAAATATCCTTATATGCCGATGATACCCTCCTTTTCCTTAAAGACATCTCCTCCCTCCCACCAGTGCTTCAGATAATAGATGAATTCGGCTCATTTTCAGGCATCAAGGTTAACTGGGGGAAATCACTTCTTTTTTCACTAAATGCATCAGGCCACCACCCACCAACAGGCACCCCCCTAAACTGGACATCTGAATTTAAATACCTAGGAGTAAGGGTTGGGACTCCGTTGTCCTCATACTATGAGCTGAATCTTCAACCATTACTTAAGAATTTCTCGCAGAAATGTACGGCCTGGAGGACCCTCCCCCTATCACCAGTGGGTAGGGTAAACCTAGTTAAGATGGTCTATCTCCCCAAATTCCTTTACCTTTTTCGAAATGCCCCTTTGATCCCCCCAGCCTCATTTTTTTTCCAAGATAAAAAGCATAATATCTTCCTTTGTTTGGAATGGAAGACCCCCACGGCTAGCCATCACCACCCTTCAGCTCCCTGTCACCCAGGGAGGCCTGTCCCTACCAGATTTTCAGATCTACTTCTGGGCGGCCGTCCTGGTGACGGTCAGATGGTGGTTTTCCCAAATACAAGACAACCCAGCAGTGACCTTGGAGGCAGCCATAATGGGCTCGTACTCCTCCCTCAGTAACGTGGTGTTCAGGGGGGCGAGATCGCACCCTGGTATCACACAGCTGATGAGCACAACCATCAATGTATGGCATAAAGCCAGGACCCGCTTTAGCTCCCCTGGAACGTTCTCTCCTCACATTCCTCTCTGGGGTAATCCCAACCTACCACACATGAATACCGTTCCAGACCCCCAGGTATGGTCAAGTTGAAGCATATAGTTATTAGAGGTAAACTGAGATCCTTCTCTGATCTCAAGAGTGCCTACTCACTACCGGGGTGGATGTTGTTTCGATATTACCAGCTTCGCCATGCGTATGGGAAACAGTTCCCAGCGCAACTCGTACTAAAATCAGACCCTGTGGAGGGACTACTTACTGCCAAGATCATAGACAAACCCCTCTCCTCCCTGTATTTCCACTTGTCCATGGCCCCCTTGAAGAAACTTGAAAAAACCCTAGACAAGTGGAAATTGGACACCCCAGACCTGTCAGAGGAGGAATGGAATGCATGTGTTTCTTCTTTTGTCACTAACATGATCTCGGCCAGAGATAGATTTATGTAGGTCAAGTTCCTCCACAGGGCCTACTACACTCCAAAGCGCTTAACTATTATGAATCCTGACGCCCCGGTGGCCTTCCCTAGATGTGATCAGAGATCCGCCTCCTTCTTCCATATGACATGGTCCTGTCCCCACCTTGGAGACTACTGGTCAGAGATAGCTGACACCCTTAGCCGAGTTACCTCCCTAGAGCTGGGAATAGACCCCAAAATTATGCTGCTAAATGTTTTTTGACTCTAGGGTGAGAGGCAAATATACTAGACTTCCTGAATTATGCTACTTTTTATGCCCGCAGGGAGATATTTCTCCATTGGAAGGACGCTACCCCTCCCAGGGTGTCCTCATGGCGCCTAACACTGAACTCGGTGTTGCCGTTGTATAGGCTTACCTATGCCAACCGAAACTGCCCTACCAAATTTGATAAGATTTGGTCTGGATGGATAGATGCCTGGGGCACAGAGGTAGCGGATGACCACTGAGGTATTGCTGATGGGTCTGCCCCACAATAGGCTACCACTGTTATGATCTCCTGAATGTCTGACCAGTGCTTGAGCTCTGTGAATTTAGGACAAAAGCTGAGGCCCCTCCTTCGCTCCCCGCCCCCCCCCCCCCCGCCTTTTTTTTTTTTTTTTTTTAATCAAAACCAAGTTTATTGAGCATATAACATACAAGAATGAGTATACACAGCTTAGGTGCAACAGGCACCATATAAACGGGGTGCAAAGAAGAAAATTTGACATGTCTAGGTGAATAGGAGCCGATTTACAGTAAAAGTGTTATGCATACATACAGGTAAATGCAGTGCCGTGGGCTTCATGGTTCCTTGCTGGGGATCTGTCCTATCACACGGTACTGGGTGCCGCTCCAGGAGGGGTGCGCAGGGTAGGCCGTACAGACTCAGTACATATAGGCGCCCATCATATTATGACGCCTAATGGCGTCAAACTTTTACCCTTAACAATCTCCATAGGTAAAGTTTAAAAAATTCTACAGGTTGCATGTTTTTGAGTTACAGAGGAGGTCAAGGGCTAATTATTGCTCTCGCTCTAATGATTGCGGTGATACCTCACATGTGTGGTTTGACCACCGTTTTCATATACGGGCGCTACTCACGTATGTGTTTGCTTCTGCGCGCAAGCTTGTCGGGATGGGTGCTTTTTTTTACTACTTTATATTACTATATTTAAAAAAAATTTATTGGGTTACTTTTATTCCTATTACAAGGAATGTAAACAACCCTTGTAATAGAAAAAAAGCATGACAAGTCCGCTTAAATATGAGATCTGGGGTCAAAAATTCCTCAGATCTTTGGATACTAAATGCAATAAAAAAAAAAACAAAAAAAAAAGTTTCTCATTTTGAAAAAAATGACAACAGAATAATGTGCCTTTAAGAGGTATGGGCGGAAGTGACGTTTTGACGTCTCTGCCGCCCTGCTATGGTATGGAGACGGGTGGGGGGTGGGGGGGGGGGGCATCTTTCCCCCTCACTCGTCTCCATACCCAGCCACGGACAGGTCCCGATCGCCTCCGCCGCTGCCGACGGAGGGTGGCGGGAGGGGGGTGCCACAGACCACTGGTTCTAAAGATGTATACCTCGGTTGTGGCAGCAGCTGCTGCTGTTACCGAGATATCCATCTTTAAACTGCCGACGTATATGTACAGGAGCTGGGCGGCAAGTGGTTAAAGGAGGGCTATCATGGCAACCAGGAAAGTATTAATTAGCCGCCTGCCCACTGTCAAATGACGGAGGGACAGTGCAGCTCTCGTTCTGGCTGGATGTTATATGACGTTGCCCCAGAATGGCCACCCGCGCCATGTTGCTAGGACACGGCCCGACCCCGATCTCCTGTAAAGAGCCGATCACGTGCTTCATTAACCATGTGATCGGCTGTGTCCAATCCCAGCCGGTCACAAGTAAACATGGAAGTGCCAGTGATTGTCTCTCATCGCCTCACACTGAGAGTGTGTGGCAAGGAGAACTGATCAGTGGCATCTCCTCACAGGGAACAGCCGGACATTTGATCTGGGCACTGATCATCAGTGCAGCCTATGAGGAGGCACTGATGTGGCACTGATAAGTGCAGCCTATCAATGCTGCCTCATCAGCACCCGTCAGTGAAGGAGACAAATTACTTAGTTTCTGTCAGTAAATTTAGTAAATAAGAAACCTTTTTTTTTTTATTCAACATTTTTGGTCTTTTTTTCTTTTGTTAAAAATTGGCTCTATTTGTGTGAAGAAAATGATAAAAGATTAATTTGGGTACAGTGTTGCATGACCGTGCAATTATCATTCAAAGTGGGACAGTGCTGAAAGCTAAAAATTGGCCTGGGCAGGAAGGGGGTGAAAGTGCTCTGTAGGCAAGTGGTTAAAGGAGAAGTATAAAAGCTATTATGGCTATACTTCTCCTATGGATCACAGGAGTGCAGCTCGCTCCGCACTCCTATGACTCCTCGATCCGCTGCTGCATCCACCTCGGTAAGTATATATATATATATATATATATTTTTTTTTTTTCTAAGGCTCTGTTTCCAATAGTGCAATTTTGAACAGTCGCATGACAAGTCACAGCCCATTGATTTCAATGGCACTCATTCCCATCTATGCGACTTAAAGTTGTAGCGACTTTGAAAAGGTTCCTGCACTGCTTTGATCCAGAGAGTGTAAAGTTGGATCAAAGCTGCACTCATTCGCACTTTGGGGTCGCAATAATGGAATTGTAGCCTAAATCCCATACTTCTCTTTTAACCACTTCCAGACCAGCCTCGTTTTGGATTTTAGGTGTTTACATGTTTAAAACATTTTTTTTTTTGCTAGAAAATTACTTGGAACCCCAAACATTATATATTGTTTTTTTTCTAACACCCTATAGAATAAAATGGCGGTCATTGCAATACTTTTTTTTCACACCGTATTTGTGCAGTGGTCTTACAAGCGCACTTTTTTTTTTTTAAAAAGTCACTTTTTTGAATGAAAAAATAAGACAACAGTAAAATTAGCCCAATTTTTTTTTTGTATTGTGAAAGATAATGTTACGCCGAGTAAATTGATACCCAACATGTCCTGCTTCAAAATTGCGCCCGCTCGTGGAATGGCGTCAAACTTTTACCCTCAAAAATCTCCATAAGCGACATTTAAAAAATTCTACAGGTTGCATTTTTTGAGTTACAGAGGAGGTCTATGGCTAGAATTATTGTTCTCGCGGCGATACATCACATGTGTGGTTTGACTACCGTTTTCATATGCGGGCGCTACTCACGTATGCGTTCGCTTCTGCGAGCGAGCTCGTCGGGATGGGGTGTTTTAAAAAAATTTTTATTTATTTTACTTAAATTTATTATTTTTTTTACACGGTTTTAAAAAAAAAAAAAAAAAATGGATCACTTTTATTCCTATTACAAGGAATGTAAACTTCCCTTGTAATAGAAAAAAAGCATGACAGGTCCTCTTAAATATGAGATCTGGGGTCAAAAAGTCCTCAGATCTCATATTTAGACTTAAATGCAAAAAAAAAAAAATGTAATTTTAAAAAAAAATTACATTTGGAAATTGTGCCTTTAAGACTTATGGACAGAAGTGACGTTTTGACATCGCTTCCGCCCTCCTATGGTATAGCGACGAGTGGGGGCCATCTTAGCCTCACTCGTCTCTATACCCGGCACGTAGAAGGACCCGATCGCCTCCTGTAAGCGGCGGAAGGATAGGGAGAGCGGCGGGGGGGGGGGGGGGGCACCTCTCCTGCTGCCGTTAACGGCAGCGGGAGGGGGGGGGGGGGGCACCTCTCCTGCTGCCGTTAACGGTGTTTTCGCGGTGAACCCACCGCAGAGACCACCATTATCGGAAACAGAACCGCTCACTGTGAAGAGGGATACCTTGGTTGTGGCAGCAGCTGCTGCCATTACCGAGAGATCCCTCTTCAAAAAAAAAAAAAAAATGACGTATATATACAGTGAGAGGTCAGTAAGTGGTTAAATACAGGCCAGCTATGGCAGCCTCCATGTTTTTCCTTGAGCTTCTTTTTGATCTTTTTTTATCTGTGCATAGAAAGAATGTTGCAAATAAAAATAATGACAAATGTGTATATTGCCTTGCAGGAAATGCATAAATTTCACGGAAGAGAAAGAAGATGCTGCCATAACATCCAAAAATAGTATAAAGCCGATCAGGTTTTGTGGGCCATCTACAAACACTCAAATTCGGGTAAAGAAATCAACCTTCGATGACTGTCCAGGGTCTTCAAACAGTACAGTTTCAAAGTCTTCAAACATTACACTTTCAAAAAGACCAAGTGACTGTCCTGTAAAATCAGGAAGAGCTAAAACAAAACTTGGACTGTTGACAAGTGTCAGTAATGAGGAAAAACCTTTAACCCCACAATCTGAGTCTAGTAGTAGCAAAGAGGGAGGTCCGGATGACTCTAAACCTTCAAACTCAAGAAAGCCAGTTTTCAGTCGTGCAATACGTCTGAAGAGATCATCTCTGGGACTGATGTCTGTAATTGAACCTCCAACACTAAATGAAACCAACAAAATCCCTCAACTCCTCCCTGATAAAAATCCCTGACTCCATATTGATATATAAGAATTGATAAAATGTGTGACTTTTTTTTTTTAGAATAAATGCACATGTGAAAACAAAATTAAACATAAAGGCAGCTGCTGACAACAACATGCGTGATGCCAAATAAACAGTAATAAAGATGTTGCCCTACTCAATGACATTAAACAAAATCTTAACAGTACAGTAGTTTTACATGCAACTTGCATATAACGCCAATACATAAAATTGCGTAAATTATTAACAGTGTGAACATCAGTGACAACTTCTATGTTCAGTGCATCCAAGCTCCAAATTATAGAGACAGTGGGTAAACTGCTCCTAAGGTATGTTGTATTCAGCATCCATGTGTAGCAAGAACTGCAGAAAGCATATACATTCGTGCTAAAGGTAAACCTGTAGAAGGAACACCACCAACTATGTGCAAACCACACCTCCATGCTTACAATTCACTCACCTTCCATATAATAAACTATTTTTGGTACATATGTGCCATTGCTTCAATTGGCTTAAGTGTGCATGTGCCAATGACGTCGGCACATGCAAATACAGGGATATCTCCTAAACCGTGCAGGTTTAGGAGATATCCAGTGCAGCTACAGGCAAGCCTATAATTAGGGTTTACTACCACTTTAAGAGTTCCCTTCATTGGAACTAAGGGGCCAAGCCCAACCCCTGAAAAACAACCCAACACCATAAACCCCCCTCCACTAAATGATTTGGACCAGAGCACACGCAGACATTTAGCTAAGCACTGGGTCAGCTACGACCTCACTGGTAGTGAGGAGGATCTGTCACAGGAGTGTTATCTGCAAACATGGATTAGTAAGTAGATGTCTCACCTTTCCCTACCTGGGCGCAGTGTGGGGCGAAGGTACTCCCCATGGAAGTTGGCCCTGGAGGGGGCCCCTCCACTGCCCTCCTCTTTCCCTCTGCGAGTCGGGGGACCTCAGGTTCCCTGGATGTCTCCCCTGGGTGGTTGTGGGTACAGGACTGGTTGGTCTCTACTAGACACCTCCTCCCCCTTGAACTATTGCAGACTCTCCCATTAGGACCGGAGGGCGTTTGGCTGGTTGGGAGACTTGTTGCTCCTCTACTGTGCTCCTGCTGACCATGTGGTGCCCAGCACCCTAGGTAGGCCTCTACCATCCCCTAGGGTTGTATGTGAGGATGCATTGTGCAGGGTTGGTGACCTGTGGCTGTTTGTCCAAGACGGTGGATTGCGTGGGGCAGCCCGTGGATGCGCACATCACGCTGTTGGGCAGGCCGAAAATTAAGGTGAAGGTCTGTGGCCTACTGGGCCGATGGTGCTGAGCCCATGCTGTGTCTTAGGGCTGATGGTGGATGTGTGCTTGGGCAGTGCTGTGCAGGGCAGATGCTGCCACGTGATATCACACCTGGTGGTGCCCTCCCCTTCCTGGTCTGTGCTCGGTGAGGTGTGCGTGGCTGAGCTTGCCATATTTCTTGAGGGCATCTGCCCTCCCTGCAGTGTTTTTTTTCGACCTGTGCTCAACCTGCTAGCTGGGGGCAGAGGTGCATTGTCCATGGCCTTCCTCTATGTCAGCATAGCAGTGGAGGGAATTGCTGTCTTCCACCTTGTTGAGCAGCACGGATTAGCATTTCCGCTGGTGCGAAGTTCGCTGCTGCCGGGCAGGTTCTGGCCCTGATGTATGCCAGAATGTGGTGAATTGGTGGGGGCCTTTTTGGGTGTTCCCTGCCACTTTACTTGTGCCAATGCTTTCTGTCGATCAGTCAGAAGGGGGCCTGAGTGCTTAACTCTCCAGGTTATGTCTGAGCATTTTTGCCTGCTGAGCACCAGTGGTGTGTGTCTTCTCCTCCGAGCCTTTCTGAGGTGGTTTTACAGTTTCATTCCACCAAGGGATTCCTTTCCCTGCCTGTTTTAATACATTCATTTACAGAGTGGGACTATCTGGTGCATCCTTTGGTAGCCCCTAAGCATTTCTAGACACCCTGCCTTTGAGGAGACCCTTCTGGAGAAGTGGACCTATCCTCATGTTCTGGACCCTCCCATTTCCAGTTGTCACAGGCATCTATGATGTCATCTTCTTTCCCAGTCCCTGCGGATAGGAAGATGGATCGGGAGCAGGTCGACATGGATCTTGCAGACCATCTTGTCTGGCTGGGGAGAGCTGCTCTTTGGTACTGTCCTGGATAGCATCATCAAGAACTTTATAAAGGAAGAGAACCTTTCTTCTGTACTCCAGAAAAGGGAAGGAGCCATGCTGCAAGCAGGGTCTTTTCTATTCCACATTGGCTCCAAGCCCTTCAAGCTCCCTTGGGTGGCATGCAGCGAGCCTGGCCTTTCCAGGCCACAATGCCAGTGGGCAAGACCCTTTCGTCATGCAGGATTGCCTCCCCCTGTTTCCAGACTAAGAATGTTTTCTTCTTTGGATGCACAGACCTGTAAACCTGCTCTCCAAAATAGGGGTCTAAGTACTAATTTTAAATATTGTGAAAATGCTGCAAGCTACTAAATGAAAATTATAACCAAAACGTATGCTGCTGCTCCTGTCCACATTCTCTTATATATTACAAATTTAAACAGTACTGTGCTACAGTAACCAAAGTAATGGAACAATAATTCTAAAAATGTTTGGATCACAGTGCTCAATATATCAAAATATACTTAAATGAATCCAGTACAGTGGATAATTTAAATCAGTGCAGATGATGAATAGTCCATGCAAAAACTGTATAAATAAATTGATGAAAGATGCAGCTTCCAACTAAGAGCTGCAATATCCCACAGAGTTCTTCTCATTCCCAACTAGTGCTCAGACAAGTGTTCCATTTCTCATTAGTGCTCAAAGATCACCTCCAAGTGCTCCCCCCTTCAGGAATAATCTCACCTGCAGGAGTGTGATGGGGACAAGGGCCTCTTCCCGACAACACTGGCCGGTGGTTGTCGGGGTGTGTGAGCGTGGGGCTTATTGGAATTTTGAAGCCCCCCCCCCCCCTTTAACAAGAGAACCACCAGATCCCACCCCCTATGTGAATGGGTATCGGGTACATCGTACCCCTACCAATGCACCAAAAAAGCAGTGAAATGTAAAAAAAAAAAAGAAGGAAAAGCCGTTTTTTTGACAAGTTCTTTATTAAAAACAATAGCTCTGAGCCATCTTCTCCTCCTGCTGCGCCCTCTTTTTCCACGCCACCGGTTACCTGCTAAAAGACAAAAAGGGCCACTCTTGTCCTGAGGCCGTCTTCCTCCGTTGTGACGTCCCCTGCTGTCTAACATCTCTTATATAGCCATGGGACGTGGCCGTCTGATGATCTCACCTGGACAGCCCACCCCTTGTGACATCACAAGGTGGCAGTCTCTCCAGGTGATGTAATAAGATGGTCATGCCCCATAGCTATATAAGAGATGTCAGACAGCCAGGGACGTCACAACGGAGGAAGACAGCCTCAGGACAAGAGAGGCCTTTTTTTTGTTTTTTAGCGGGTAACCAGCGGCACGGAAGAAGATAGTAGTGCCAGGGAAGATGGTTCGGGGAGAAGACAGATTTTTTTTTTTTTAAACTAAAAACTTGTCAAAAACCGGCTCTTGTTTTTTTACATTTCACTGCTTTTTTGGTGAATGGGTAGGAGTACGAAGTACCTAATACCCATTCACATAGGGGGGGGGCTGGATCTGGGGGTCCCCTTGTTAAAGGGGGCTTCTAGATTCCGATAAGCCCCCTGCCCGCAAACTCCGACACTGAACTTGGATATGTCCAGGACACGACCCAAGTATTCTAGGCAAAGAGAAGGCTGCAGCGCAGATTTGTGGAAACATATCACCTAAACAAAAGCCTGGAGCATCTGAATTGTCCTGTGGACATTTGCAGACAGCTGAACGGGAACGAGTCCTTCAGGAGGTCATCCAGATACTCTAAGCTAGATGCCCTGAGTTTTGAAAAGTACAAGAAGAGGTGCTAGGATCTCTGTGAATACTCTGGGAGCAGAGAATATGCCAAAAGGCAGTACAACAAACTGGAAATTACTGTCTGCCAAAGCAACAAAGCAAAGTGCAGAAAACCATGATGAGTTAGATAAATTGGAATATGCAGACAGGCATCTTGGATGTTCGGTATTCTCATCTGAGAGAGACGATAAATCGACCTGAGAGGTTTTGGAATTTAATGGTATGCCGAGGGATTTTAGGTCCAGAATAGGATGAATACCCCTGTTGGGATTTAGTACTGTGAACAGAACCATTTGAACCGGTTTTGTGGGGCTACTGACACAACTACTCACTGGGACAAGCGATTGTTCAGGGAACTTTGCAAGCCTGACTGTCCTTGAGCAGTTTTTGCTCAAATTGACAGAAGAAAGCTGTAAGGAATAAAGTTTTGAACGTTATTCTGTACCCCTTTGAAACCACAGGTCTGGGATGTCTGTGACATAGAGGGCAACATTTAACAGCTGTCCTCTCACTCTTAGTTAGGATTGAGAGTGTCCTTTCACTGGGAAGAGAGCTTTGTGGCCAAAGACTTAGGGTGAAATAAAGGGCTAAACTTTTTAAAGTTGAAGCATGGATAAAGTGAATAGGTGCTCCATGTTTTGAAAAGGTAGGAGGTTACTGAAGGGGGGGGGGGGGGGGGGGTTCTGCTTTGGAAGTAGAACCTTTGGATTTTTGGTTTACCTGTAAAATATTTTTCTTGGGAGTACATCATGGGACACAGAGCATCTTCATAATTCTTGCAAGGTCATGCTTCCACCGTCAGGTGATGGAGGACCAGCAAAGCAGCCAGAAAAATAACTTGTGTCAAAGGGACTAAAGAAAGATGGGTTTAAATGGGTATTTCTGCAAGACAAAGTATCAAACCGAGATCCCACTGAGTCCAGACCGGGGGAGCAATACGCGCGACACTGTACAAATGCACACACCAAGGAATATGGCACAATTGGCCTCCGGAAAAAGAAAGACAGCCAAGCCTGAAATCTGACCCTTGAATGTAATCACAAATCAACTCCAGCTTTGAGGAAGGCCAAGATACGGCCCAAAGCAAGCATTATACGTTTTCCATGTCCTGTGCTAAAACTCCTTGAAATCACATTCCTAGCCCTCAGAAGAGTAGGAATGACATAATCAGAGACTACCCTGTCTCTTAAGACACTGGCTTCAACAGCCATTCTGTTAAAGCCAGCGACCGTAAAGAATAGAAGATCACATGGTCGTGTCAATCCAGAAGGACCCAAGGGCTGTACACTGGCATGTTTACGATGAAGGAATACCATGTTCTTTTGAGCCAAGCCTATGCAACAGAATCACAGGAATTCCTTCAGTTTGAATTCGGCCAAGCAGACGAGGTAGAAGCTGCAACGGCGGAAAGGCAAAAGATTGAGAATCCCACGGTGTCGCCAGAGAATCCACCACAAAACACCTGAGGATTCTTGATCTTGGAGACTAACCTTTCCCGCTTGGCATTAAACCTGGATGCTACAGTGTCCACATCCAGAGTGCCCCACTGGCAGCAGAGTCTGTTCTCCCCCAGAGAACAGTTGATGGCTGAGTAAACTTCAAGCCAAGTTCAACTTGGATAGCAGACAAAGCAAGAACATGAAGAAGTTCCACCCATGACAGGATAAGATCCACTTTCTCCTGGGCCCCCTGACACTTGGTGCTTTCTTGAGGCTTTATGTATGCCATCAATGTGGCATCTGACTGGGCCAATACAGGGAGACCCTTCAGCTGTGCCGGCCAATGCAAGAGAAGAAGAAAATTGTCCTCAACTCCAGAATGTTAAAAAGGACAACAACCTCTCCATTTGCGATCCAAGCGGTTTAAAAAAAAAAAAAGTATGGCAGAAAACTGCTACTGTACTCCAGAAAGTGCAAGAAAAAATGTCCCCCTTGTCACACAGGAACTGGGAGGTGCCCCTCAGGTAGCTAGAGCCGCAAGGAACACACCAATTCCTCCCTACCTGAAGGAGGTATCAGACCCCTCCCCTCTGCGGTCTCAGACATATGGCCTGACCGGTATTAATGGGCCCTTGCTGAAAACAGTGGTCCTGGTCAGCCGTGAGGGAACTGTGTCAAACTACACTATTGGGCTGGTAGCCCTATGAGATCACCCCTTGAATTGTCAGTGCCCCACCAGGAAGGTGTATATATGTGGCCCCTTAATACTTGCTGCAACCAGGAGGTCAGCCAGAGAAGTTTGTCCACAAATAGATGTTGTGACCTGTAGTCCCTACTTTTGCCATTTTGAAATCGCAGACACCAGCTCCAGACTCCTGTTGTCACTTTACTCAACGCTCTGCTGCCCGAGCCCAACATGAGGGGTAGCCAAATAAGCCGCTGCCATACATGGGGCAGAGAACAATCTTCGCTACCCACATTCGGCGCCCTGAGCCCTCTGGACTGCCCCTCAGCACCACTACGGCTATGTAGTGCTCGGGAGACTTTTAAATGAGAGCAGAAAAGCTGTAAAAATGTGCACGGCTGCACTTTTTAATAGTGACAGCGGATTCCCGGCTTGCTGGCATGGGGGGGGGGGGGGTAGCTTCAGGAGTGGCTATAAGTTTCACTCTTCATACAGGTGAAACATGTACCTGAAGGTGAACTTATCCTTTAACCTTGAATTATGGCCCTAGAATTATTACTCTAACTCTGACGTTGGTGACAATACCTCATGGGTGGTGCAATCGCGGTTTACATAGAGGTATGCAGCCTGTGTGTGTTTGCCCTGCACACGCCCACAAATGCGACGCAGGTTACATTTCTCTCTTTGCTTTAATACATTTTTTTTTTCCCCATTCAACTTTAAAATGTAACTTTATTGTTACCACAAGGGAGTTAACAAGCCCCCATGTTATAGCATTGGGCAAGTGACATGTACTCTTTAACCATTTGCCGGCTGTCTACCGTATATTTACTGTGGCAGGTCGGTTCCATTGCCTGTATGTAATTCCGTGCAATAGCCACTGGGGGGCACGATCACGTGCTGATTGGACACAGGGGATGCCAATCAGCGGGTCCGCCGGCAACCCAGCGATCATTGGAGATCTTGTGTTCCTGCCAAGCAGGGACACCGATCTCTGTCTTCATGCATTCAGAGCAACCTCCACACAGTTAAAAAGCACTCCCTAGGAGCACACTTAACCTTTTGATCGCCCCGGTTAACCCCTTCCCTGCCAGTGTCATTAGTACAGAGGAGAAGGAGAAGGAGAAGGAGAAGGAGAAGGAGAAGGAGAAGGAGAAGGAGAAGGAGAAGGAGAAGAAGGAGAAGAAGGAGAAGAAGGAGAAGAAGAAGAAGAAGAAGAAGAAGAAGAAGAAGAAGAAGAAGTTCAGTTAGGTTCGATTTGTCCGTGCAATCCCGCAAAAAAAAAAAAAAAAAAAAAAAAAAAAAAATTGCTGATCGCCACCATTACTATTAAAAAATTCCATTAAAATATCCTATTGTTTGTAGACACTATAACTTTTGCGCAAACCAATTAATACGCTTAATTTTGATTATGATTTTTTTTACCAAAAAATATGTAGCAGAATACATATTGGCCTAAATTGATGAAGAAATTAGAATTTTTTTATTGGATACGTTTTATAGCAGAAAATATTTTTTTTCAAATTTGTTGCTTTTTTTGTTCATAGCACAAAGAATTAAAAACCGCAGAGGTGATCAACTACCACCAAAAGAAAGCTCTATTTGTGGGAAGAAAAGGACAACAATTTTATTTGGGTACAAAGTCGCACGACCGCGCAATTGTCAGTTAACCTTCCTAGCGGTAATCCCGAGTCACATTTTATTTTCAGTACCAATAGCGGTAAAAAAAACAACAACATAACCACACACACACACTGTAATCTGTAGATTACATTACTGTATCAAATTACACCTCAGTTTTGTCCAGTGTCCCTCTACATCAAAAGCGGTTTTAGACCAGCTAGAAAACAGCGATAGTAAATTGGAATCACTTGCAGAATTGAGTGATAGTGATTAGTTGGGAAATTCTTCAGACACTGAAAGTAAGGCCAGCGACGTTTCCGAGACTGAGCTTTCCATTGCCCCGATTGTGACGTCGGACTTTGTGCACTGAACTCCCAGGTTTTAAAAATTTTCATACCTGGGATGTTTACTAAACCAATATGCAGTGTCTAGTATTACAGTGACTAGTAATATTGCACAACAAATTTCAGTGTTTTTGATTTGATTACATTATTGAATTAAATAATTTTTTATGATATTATAATGATTTCGTGTTTCAAACTTTATCTTACAAGGATGTCTACTAGACTCTTGTTTGGACAGATTTAAGTTAGTTATTACTAAGAATTACAGGTCTACAATATAAAACGCCAAATTTCCATGCAAAACAATGTACCGCTTTGACATTCAAAAATCAGACATAATTATGACGCCAAGGAGGTTAAAGGAACGCAGTGCCGTATCGCAAAAAATGGCCTGGTCATTAAGGGGGTAAAACCCTCCGGGCTTAAGGAGACATCAGAGCTCTATTAGACCCCAGATAACTTCCCTGTGCTTGACAGTAGCTATTCAAGTGCAAATCATGCTTGAATAGCTGCTTGCCTGGCTGTATCAACCAGGGAATAACAGCCCTGAAACTGAAAATGCTCAGAGCGGAGTGCTCCCGGTTCCATTCAATGCAGGGGAGATCGAAGAATTGGTCTCCTTCTGCTTCCCAACCTGAGTTCATTTGTTGTGGTCCCACGCTCCTGGGGTGAGCCCAGAAAGCATGAGGGGGAACCCACTGTAAAAATGATCGCCCAGTTGATCAAAACGAGCACAAGCGTAGTGCAGCCATGAATTTGTACCTAACCCTTCAATCTCTGGACATACTACATACCTCCAGAGAGCTGAACTGGTTAATGACAAACATATACAGATTACAGTTGTATTCAAACAGTTTATTAAACAGTTTGTTGTTTTCAATTATACAATTTATTACATATACATTATAAAACTCAGACTCCAGTAGGCAGTCAGAGACAAAAAAATAAAAATGAATAGAAGCTTCAGAGTGATGTGCAATTAGTTCACTACTATAATTTTGAATGCTCAATATGTGTGATGGTCCACTCTGGCTTTACTCCCGGAGTAAATTCTCTGCGGAACCTGGAAATGAGAAAAACAGAAGACATTCAATGGGCATTGAGGGAAAAAAAAAAAAAAAAAAGCAGAATACATATTTGGAAAGTCTGGCTGCAAGTAACAGTTCATGGTGGCATTGTGGACATTGGAAAGCTCACACTTCAACTGTAGCAGGACAATTAACCCTCTGATGTCCACCTAACTTTATCCTTGCATCATAAAAATTGACAAACCATTCCCATTTATATTATCCTAAATGAGTTCATTCATTTGAATATGAGAAGGCTGAACATGGTTAGAAACATTGAAAGGTCCCGTCTGTGAGGCGTTTGTAAAATTTACAAACAATTTGTGTGCTTTTAATTTGGTGACCGAGCTGCTTTAACTTTTAGACAATTTTAATGGTCAGTAAAGAATCTGACTTTTTATATCCAAGAGACCCTAGAGAATAAAATGTCAGTCGTTGAAATTTTTTGTGTCACACTATTCAGCAGCAGTTTTTTTAAATGCGTTAAAAAAATACTTGCATGTATTAAAAAAATAATAATCTAAAGTTAGCCCAATTTTTATGGTATATTGTGAAAGATTATGTCACACCGAGTAAATAGACACCCAATGTCACGCTTTGAAATTGCGACAAACTATGATACTTAAAAATCGACATAGGCGACACTTTAATTTTTTTTTTTTTCACAGGTTACCAGTTTAGAGTTACAGAGGAGGTCTTTGGCTAGAATTATTGCTCTCACTCTAATGTTAGCGGTGATACCTCACGTATGTGGTTTGAACTCCGTTTACATATGCAGGCGCGACCTATGTATGCATTCGCTTCTGCATGTTTTATTTTTACACTTTCCCTTATTTATTTTTGATCAATTTTATTCCTATTACAAGGAATGTAAACACTCCCTGTAATAGGAATAGGGTATGACAGGTCCTCATTATGGAGAGAGATCTGAGGCCTATAAGTCCCCACATCTCTCCTCTATGCTGGAAAGCCTGAAATAAAAAAAAAAAAAAAAAAAAAAAAAAACACACAAAAACAAAATTGATCTCAGCTTTCCAGCAAAAAAAAAAAACACAGCAGTGTTTACATCTGCTGGCGCCAGAAGTGACATGACATCACTTTTGTTCTCCGAGGGTCATAGAGATAGGGCCAGATGGTCCAAGGCTATGTCAGCTCTATGGTAAACCGCCGCCACCGGCAGTTTTATTCTCTGGCTTCCCAATCGCACGGGAGAGACCGAAAAAGCACTGGAGGACGGCGGGGGGTTAAAAAGCCGATATGAGGGCTTTTACATATCAGGGAATAGCCGGCTAAAAGAAAACGTTATCTGAATGGATGTCTGCAGCTGCCACCTAAGGCCCCAGACGTCATATGATGGCCAGCAGTGGGCAAGTGCTTAACAGGCAAGTCTGTCATAATGTGCTAGTATGGGATGACTATTAAAGCTAGTAAGACTGCTACCGCATAAGGGCCAGACCATAGACTTTAATCTGAAGTCAGAAGTTTAGAAGGTCCCTTACTCATAGTTTGCTGTGAGGACACGCTCCTTTGCATTCTGAAATCCTTTTAGCATTCCATATACTTCTGTTCCTTCTGGTTCATCATCCCGAAGGTCCACATTCTTCAAATACCAAAAGCGTACAAGTATATTGACAAACTTTGTCTCTGTTAAAGTAAAATATACACATGACTAACAGTCCCATTGTGACTGTGGGCATCTTGTTCACATAACTGGCAGGCATATTTCCTCTTTTCCTAATCGGTTGTAAACCAGTAACTGGATATCATTCACCTGGACTCTCTACTGAAAGCCAGTGGAGCTACATGGCATGCAGAAACTATTAGTATTAATAACTATTAACTGCAGTGTAAAATGTAATTTTTATTGACTTCCAGCAATAATTTAAACAAATGTGCCTATAAATTGGTTTGCTACTACAGTACAAATCAATGTAATTTTTTTTTAAATTCAATAATAAAAAAGTTTTTTTTTTTTTTAATAATCTAAAGTATATCGTAATCCCCAATTTAACATCATTAAAGCGGAAGTAAAGTCCACTATAATAATTCTTTTTTGAGTCCTCTCCCAGTGGGTTATGCCATAATGTACTAGTATGCACAGCATATTGGTACATTATGGCAGACTTACCTGTCATATGGTGTCCTCCAGTGCAGTGCTGGGACTGATCTGACGGGCCCCCGGTGCTTCCATTTTTGCCCAGTCTTCCTTCTGGGTCGCATGCCTTCGGCCACTTGATAAACCAGGCTGCGATGACGCCACTCCCACGCATGCGCATGGAAGTCACATCACCACGGCACAGATCGGGCCATAAATGATCGCTGAGCTGCACGTGAACATGACGGCCGACAGACAGAAGGATGCATCTATGGCAGAAGAGACCAATAGGGTCTTTTCTGTCATAAATACCCTGCCATCAACTCTACTTCCACTTTAAATATTCAGTAAGCCTGCTTAAAGAAAAACTCCAGATTCAGCTGCAAAAGCAAGTGTACGAGTATGCTGCAAATATATACAAACATATTTGAGATACAAATTCTGTACTTAAAATGCAAATGATTTCCCCTGTCAGCAACCCCAACCAGCATTGCTATATGTAGTAAACAGCAGTTTGGGTACCTACACTCTGAAATAATTCACCTTTATTAAGATGAGTCATAATTAAAAAGGGGTTGTAAAGTCAGAAGGTTTTTTTATCTTAATGGATTATATCCTGTGTGCAGCAGCCCCCCTGGGCCCCCAATACTTACCTGAGCCCCATCTCTGTCCAAGAGTAATAAGAAATGTTGTGGCCTAACCTTCTAGTTAAAAAGAAAATATTTGAAAAGTACCAGGTACCCTCATCCGTATGATATATAGAGAAATGTTGGAGGAAGCCTGGTCTCCAGCCAGGATCCACCAGAGGAAAAGGGGAGCTGTCGGACTATCGCGGTACGTTAAATAGGGTTACTATCATTCATAGATCAATAATATAAAAAAGGTAACATTTTATTATTGTTCTTCATACAGAGTAAATTGAACAAACTTTTAAAAACAAATGTGCAGTGGGTATTTCAACTAGTTTTGCTAAACAGCTTCATCAGGAAATACACATTTTTTTTACATCTGAAAAGAGGGAGAGAAAAGAGGGAGGGGGATTTTTAGAGAAGAACATTAGTGTTTACAAAGTAAATAGTTGCTGCATAAAGATCAGCAATAATTATTATTTCATATAAGCGGGAGAGGATGTACATTGGTAAATAGTGAGCAGACTCTTACCCATCGAGATGCATCTATGGAGACACGGGCGTATCCACCAGTGCCTTACGCGGCGACTGGGGAAGGGCCAGATAAGGCCAGCAGGCAAAACTCGAGTACCTGAAGATGATACCCATAATTTATGAATCGGGTAGACAATTTTAAACAACCATATATAACTATCTCCCGAGAGTGGTGTAAGATCCCGACGTGATATTCTGTGGTGGCGTCCCGAAGAAAATTGGGTGTGACTCGAATGGTGAGCCGTGATGTCATGCGTGAGTGGAAGTGCCGAATAGATAGTGAGAGGGGGGGGGGGGGGGGAGGGAGGGGGAAAAAAAGTGTGGTGGGGAAGAAAGGGAAGGAATGGGGAGGGGAAGGTGGGGTGAAAAAACAGGGGGGGGGGGGGGGGTGGAGTTATATAAAGAGAAAAAGGGGGGGGGGGGGAGAGGAAAATTTGTGATGAGGGAAGGGGAAAGAAAGTTTAGACAGAAGGGAAGATATTGTGATGGGTGAGGGGGATGGGAGGGGAAATTGATACAGGGGAAAGGGGGAGAAAAAAGGGATGCGACTAAGAGGGAGGTGGAGGGAAAGAGGGATAGTTGTGTAAGTGGATAGGTGGGGACTGTGAACCACAGTGAGGGGGGGGGGGGGGGGGAGGGGGAGGGGGCTGGAACCAGATTGGGATGTGTGTGCAAAAGTGGGTGAAAGGACAGGGTGAAGGAAGAGGGAGGGGGGTTTGTTGGGGTTGGGCGGCGTGAGGGGGAGTGAAAGATGGGGAAAAGAAAGGGGGTGTGCGGATGTGGTGACTTGGGGTGATGTGCTCACAGTGTGGAAATAATACAGACCGAAAAGCGAGTGGGTCCCAAGGTATGTATATAGGGGTGATGCCCAATAGAATTGGCATCTACCTTGGGACTGATAATGATCTCCTCGTGAACGTGCAAGAGTAAACAAGTAAAGTGAACACATAACAACATGTGTAGTGAGTGACTACAAAGAGGGCACCGTGTTGTGGTGTGGACTAAGGTCTATAGACAAGTGCTGGGAAATGAAAACAATCAGTGTCATGCGGGAGGACCCAGTAGGGCCATTTACCTGAGAGCCAAACAATGGTGTGTACAGTCTAAATCGTGGGCATCCTATTACTGAGGTGGTAGTTCAGTAAGCCACACGAGCCGGGATACAGCTTGGAGCGAATTACAGGGTGTCAGTGTAACCTGATGAGGAAACAGTGAATTCCCCAATAGTGCGGGTAGCAATGTAGTCCTAGGGGAAAAATATCAAATTAAAGTAAGGGTAGGTTTTTCTCTCCACCCCCCCCCCCCTGTTTTTTCACCCCAAAAATGTGTATTTCCTGATGAAGCTGTTTAGCAAAACTAGTTGAAATACCCACTGCACATTTGTTTTTAAAAGTTTGTTCAATTTACTCTGTATGAAGAACAATAATAAAATGTTACCTTTTTTATATTATTGATCTATGAATGATAGTAACCCTATTTAACGTACCGCGATAGTCCGACAGCTCCCCTTTTCCTCTGGTGGATCCTGGCTGGAGACCAGGCTTCCTCCAACATTTCTCTCTGTCCAAGAGTGTCTCATCTGTCTGGGACTTTCCCTTCTGATTGGCTGAGACATAGCAGCAGCGCCATTGGCTCCCACCGATGTGAAAGTCAGTTAGCCAATCAGCAGAGAGAGGGGGGAGGGGCAGTATCGCAGCTCCATTTCTGAATGGACACAGGTAGCTGCAGCTCAGCTCGGGTGCCCCCATAGCAAGTTGCTTGCTGTGGGGGCACTCAACAGGAGGGAGGAGCCAGGAGTACAGAAGAGGGCCCAAGAAGAGGATCCGGGCTGCTCTGTGCAAATCCCCTGCAACAGAGCAGGTAAGTATAACATGTTGGTTATTTTTATAGAAAAAATAAAAAACCACAAGACTTTACAATCACTTTAAGCCCTGATGTAGCGTGAAACACGTCGACATTCTCATGCAGAGCCCAAAGTGCAGCTGCACAAACTTCTGTTTACTACATATACTGGATGAACTGAGCTGGCGCCCATGTCAGCGGACCCACCTGGAGCAGCATTACCTAGTTGGAACCAGAATTGCTAAAATTGTCAGCATACGAGTTATGGCTTCTCTAAAAGGGAATTAATACTTCACTCCCTAGGACATGTTTTTCTTCCTATTTGTTTGCTGCACATCATATACTTTCTATAAACACAGCACTACCAAGTGGCTTCCTCTGAGATACAAACCTAGAAAGAAGACATGCCAGGTGCCATGTATTTTTTAAGACTGAGTGGACAAGAGTCTGTATCTCAAGCACTATTAGAGCCACAAGACAGAAAAAACGCTCGTTTGGCTGTACTTCTGTTGTGGATCACAGGAGTGTAGTTTGTTCTGCACTTCTGCGACCCATTTTCAACCGATCGGCTGACATCACAGAGCCATATGGTCAGGATCCACCCAGGAGCCTGGCTTGACACCCGGCTCAGCCTCCCAGCGAGACTCTGAGAGCCAGAGACAGCCCCTCCAAGCCCAAAGCTCCAAGAACAGAGAGCCAATGACTGACAGTGACCAGCTCCCCACTCACTTTAGCACTGAGAACTGAGCAATCAGCAGTGTTTGATCGCTCAGTTCTCACTCTTAGAGACCACGGGGGACTGATGCAGCATCTACCCAATGCTGACCCAAATTACGACCAAAAGGTGGATGAAGAATATGAATTTAAACAATACTTTACATACCGTTATCGCCATAATATATACCAAAATTCCCAGGAGAAAGGTACAATATTTCATCTGACTCGGCTACCAGAGCTTCCCTGTGGTTGTCAGACAAATCAGAGCATTTTTCTTCCAAGTCCTTCAGAACCTGTCACAGAAAAAAAATAAAAATAAAATAAAAACCTAAAACACATTCATTACTTGCAATGAAAAGCTTCTGCTTTGTACTAACGGACTAGCAGCGCTGTGCAGTGTAATAGAGCTTAACTGATTCATCGACCTTCTCCTTCAGCCCAATTTCAAGTATATTGGGATTGTGGAAAGACAGCATAAACCCAGATACGTGTATTCTAAAAATATAGTTCATGATTTTTTTTAAATAAATACAATGTTGGACTAAAGGGTGTCTCTATTATCCTGAATTTCAGCTTGGTTCATACAGAATATAAGCCATCATTAGAAAATAACACTTTTAGCCCCACTAACCGGTCACGGACTACAGGCCCTATAAAAGTCTCGCTATTTTTACCTACGTTCTATATTTTGCATTATGGGTGTTGGTACCATTATACAGATCACTACATTGAGTTCATAAGTAGAATTATGTTGTTTTGACTATAGTTCTTACATGAGCAAGTTCAAGTAAGACTTTCAGTATAACAATGGTAGCTTTTAGCAGGCCTGGACATATCTCCCCAAAATCTAGGAGTGAGCATCAAATAATGCTTTCATCTAAGCCTCGTACACACAGGCCGAATGTCGGGCGGCATTGGCCGGTTCAATAGAAACCGGCCAACATTCGGCCTGTGTGTACTGCAGCCAGGCCGGCTTCTGTCTTTTTTTTTAATTTGCAGATTTTAAGCTGCGTCTTAAAGGGAACGTACAGGTACGCCCATTTACCCAGCCGTGCCATTGTGCCGACGTACATTGTCGTGCGCTGGTCGGCAAGCAGCTTAAAAGGAGTTGTAAAAGGCAGAAGGTTTTTTATATCTTAATGCATTCTATGCATCAATATAAAAAAAAAAACCTTGTGTGTAGCACAGCCCCCTAATTACTTACCTGAGCCCCATCTCTCTCCACGAATGTCTAAGCCATCTGGGACATTGGCTCCCGCGGCTGTCAAAGTCAGTCAATCAGGGTAGAGAGGGGGCAGGGCCAGGTTGGGCTCCGTGTCTGAATGGACACACAGAGCTGTGACTTGGCTCCACTGCCCCCATAGGAAGCCGCTGACTGTGGGGGGCATGCGATAGGAGGGAGGGGCCAGGAACACAGAAGAGGAGGATCTGGGCTGCTCTGTGCAAAATCAACTGCACAGAGCAGATAAGTAGAACATGTTTGTTAAAAAAAAAAAAAAAAAAACACACACCAACAACACACACACGAGACTTTGCAATCACTTTAACGCAGCCTTTCCTCGATTCAGTGCAGAGAGTTAACGCTTTGCCTTAATCGTGCTTGTTTTGCGAGACAACACTCGCAAACCGAGTTACGATTTTTAAAAATGCAGGGCTCGTATTTGCGAAAAGTTTGTTAACCGCAATCCAAGGTTCCACTGTACTTTCCGGGTGCACTATAATAATAAAAAAAAAACGGTGGACATCTACTGTCCACCGTTTTTTTTATTTTTTATTTTTTTAAAACAGCAGTAGGGATGTGGCTAAAGTTGAATCAGGCAATGGAATTACTTTTCCAAACACTTAAAGTGGAGCTCCACCCTAAATCATCGGATTCCTCCCCCCCTCAGGTGTCACAATTGGCACCTTTCAGGGGGGGGGACGACGACGGGGGACAGGATACCTGTCCTTTCCCACTTCCAGGAGTCCGGCCGTGACATCACCGCAGAGCTCCCTCCTCCTCCCTCGACCGCCGGCTACACTGCCGAGTTACCTTACGCGCAATGGCAGCGGCAGCACCCGACAGCTGATGGAGACATCAGCTGCGGTGCCGACATCGAGGGACTGCAGGACAGGTAAGTGTCCATTTATTAAAAGACAGCAGCTGCAGTATGTGTAGCTGCTGGCTTTTAATTTTTTTTTTTTTCCCCCGGAACACCACTTGAAGCATTGTGCATCACTCATAGGGCTCTTTCACACTGGAGGCGTGGTAAAAACAGACAGTTGAGCTGCAGTTTTACCACGCCTGAAATTTTAACAGCCTGACAAAGCTTTACGCTTGGCTGCAATGATCGTGACCACTGCAATTTGAACTCAGGCACCCATTGACATCAATAGGGTCACGCTGAAACTGAGACAAATGCTTGACTCACAGTTGCAATGCAGTCCTGCAATGCAAACTAAAATAAAATAAAAAAAATAGGCGTCAGGAGGCTATTCACAGCAGATTGCTTTTCAGAGGGTGGTAATCATGCTTGAAAGAGCCCGCAATCTCTACCAGCTGAGAGAAGTCAGTAGACAAAACTACATCTAATGCCACACTGTAAGATGTAGCCAATCTCACATAAATTTAGCATAAGCTCTTACCTCCTTGGCAACAAGATTTTCTAATGCATCAAATTTTTTCTGAGACAGCATTCTTGAAACAAATAAAAATGCCTAAAAAGGAAAGATAAAACACCTGGGTTAGTAAATGTATATCATTCTTTTTACAGCAGAATGAACATAATATCTTATCATCGCTGCTGAATTTGAGCCAATCTGAACTCAGATCCTTCAGTGCCCAAAGCATGGGGAACCAATGCCCAGGCCACTGCCTCTTGGTGCTATATTGCAGAAAAGGATTTTTTGGGGATTTAGTTACCCGAGCATACCGGAAACACGTACTTAAAGATGAATTAGGGGGATAGTAACAAATTATACTTTTTTTTTCCCCCTTTACTGCATAGTTTTCTATAAACTCACTTTTTAAACCCCAGTGACATCATCACTGTATACAAGAAGAATCCACAATGCCCGGGCACAGTCAGGAGGGGGTTTTGAAGCTCTTAACTGAGGGAGTCTGTCTGTCCCACCTTCTGATTCACCACAAACACTCACATGCCTTCTCACAGTGTGCGTCACCTCTGGGTAGTGTTTGTCAACACTTGAGACTACAATTCCAATCATAACTGTGCACACAGTGATCGGGCATACGGGTGTGTTAGATCAGAAACCAGGAGTCTCCCTCAATTAGGTGATGTTGGTGCAGACTAAAGCCTAGTACACACGGGCCAAATGTCGGGCGGCAACGTCCGGTTTAATAGAAACTGGCGGACATTCAGGCCGGGGGTACGGCAGCTGGTTCAGCCGGCTTCTGTCGAAGGGTCATGTCCGAAAAAGGTCTGCCAACTGGCTCCTGGTCAGCACTCTCAGCCAATGGCTGTTCTGGTAAGAACACAATAGCACAGCAGGGGAGAGTGCTGTACTAACATCGGATTGTTAGTACAGCGGCTCCAAACTGAGCGCTCAGTTTTTTGTTGTTCAACCCACTGCGACGTCCCAAGAGCTGTGCGCCCCCCCGCCCACGTCCCAGGAGCTGTGCGCCCCCCCGCCCACGTCCCAGGAGCTGTGCGCCCCCCCGCCCACGTCCCAGGAGCTGTGCGCCCCCCCGCCCACGTCCCAGGAGCAGTGCGCCCCCGCCCACGTCCCAGGAGCTGTGCGCCCCCCGCCCCAGGAGCTGTGCGCCCCCCGCCCATGTCCCAGGAGCAGTGCGCCCCCGCCCACGTCCCAGGAGCTGTAGGCACTGACTGCAGGCAATATAAACAAAGCCATGTGCACTCACTTGTCGGGCCCCCTCGTTGAACTCCTCCAGGGTGAAGTCCTGGTCCAGGAAAGTCTGGATGAGGAGGACGTAGATTCTGGTCCTCACCCAGATGAAGGGATTGGGGAGGCTGATCACCATCATCTTTTTGGGCGCCGGGCCCTGACTGCTGTACTCCCGCCTGACACATGGCTGCTCCGCCACCGGGGGAAGGTATGGGAGCCGCACGGGCCGGCATATTGTGCTCGGTGCCCTCAGACTCAACCGGGACACTCGGAGCGCCGTCCTCCACATCCTGTGCACCGACTAATCCGTCCCCGGGAAACACAGGCCACGCCTCAAAGGGCCCGCTTACTACTTGGGACCCATTCAAGAAATTGAAAGTATGAGGCTCAAGATTCCATCCCATACAATGTAAGTGATGGACACAACTCCATGGGGGGTGACCAACCCCACTATACTGTATTACTAAAGCGCTCTTCTACAGACTGAATGGTGGTCAGCCAATCACAGCCCTACCAGCACCGGTAACACTGGGAGAGGGGCGGGGCTATGCATGACAGTGTGGGCGGGGCTGTACATGGCAGTGTGGGCGAGGTTATGCATGACAGTGTGGGCGGGGCTGTGAGGCGGAAGTGTGGTGTGGGGACACGCTTTGGAAGGTAACTCATGCTGCAGGGTGGAGGGCAGTGGTGTCACCATGCAGGGAATTTGATTGTAGACAGGCTTTCTGTTACTTACAGCTGAACTCAGGGGATGAAAAACATTTCCCCTTGTAGTGGTCCTCTCCATTAACTGCTGCTTGTGTCTGGGGAATGACCTTATTCCTTGCTGGCCCCCTGAAGCCTCTTCCCTTCTCTGGCCATCCAGTCACAGCTTTCTGATGTCATCTCATACAATGCAGGGCCCTCAGTCCTGCATTGTCCAGGAGGACGGTGTTCTGTCACGAACAGTCCGGCTATCACCAGGTGTCCGAAGTGTACTGCGCATGCGCAGTACGACGGATAAAGATTTTCGGAAATTCTGGGAAGATGAACGGCGCCTGCGCCGTGAGTGGATGTGTAAGCCCCCACCATCCAAGCGGACATAGGGCTACTCAAACTTAGAGGGCCGCTCGCCATGCTTTGGGCACTGCCTCGCTGCGCTCGGCTCTTTTATATTCTAACTCTATGAATATAGAGTTAGAATATCGGCTCTTTTATATTCTAACTCTATGAATCTTGCCGTTCATCCTCTGCAATTTTCGGAATATGGGTGTCCTGCCTGAGTCCTAGAAACCAGTTAGCTGCATTAATGCTGTATGCTTGTATGCATGGAAACTTTACACAAATGATACATGTGTATGCAATTTGAACAACTTAAACACAAGATTTTGCTGGCAGCAATTTCAGAATTTTTTGTTAAAACTCAGTCCACCCATGTGAATGAAGCCTTAAGTAACACAGCAGTCCATCCAAACAAGTCCACTTTTTAGTAGAGTTAAGGCCCGTACACACGATCTGACTTTTTGATAACAAAGGTGGCGCTGGAGTATTCGAACGTCCTCTTTTGAAGTGTCGTCAGTACGTTGAAACATCACTACGTTCGTGTTGGTTGCCTAAAAAGTCTGACCGTGTGTATGCAATACCAACTTGGGGCCAACGCCCTTTGGACAAAAATCCACGGGAAAGTTGGTCCACGGTCCGATCGTGTGTATGAGGCTTAAGGGAAGTAGAAACCCTGTCAGACTTTTATTTCTGCCTGTGTCCCTGTTGCAGATTTTCTTTCTTTTCATGTCTGGTAAAATGTTTGTCACTGGGAAAGTAAGATAATCTTTCTAACAGGGACAGAGATAGTAGCAAAAAACAGGCATGGGCTTTAATCTTTCCCAACTCTAAAACTAAAGCCTTTGGCTTGACATACACTTTACTTATCCCTACTAAAAAAAATTTGAATTGACTTTATTTTCTGTTTTTCAGATGGCTGTTATGGATTTTAAACCAACAAAAATCCCTTTGCCAAGGTACACAGGCATAGATAAACATAGATTTCTGCAGGAAATTTACCCCTTGGTAAGTGTAAAGAAAACCTGATCCAGATGTTTTGGCTAGATTGGTGCACAATCCTATGTCTGGGATGGCAGGCCACAAGGGGAGCTTTGATTAGGAAGGTTAGAAAAGCTTACAGAAGATCCCTGACACACTTTTAAGCTAGCCAAAAATTAAACAGATGGTTTCATCTATATAAATTGGCAAATATATGTGGAAGCCACATTGCCATGTAAGGCACCTCTGATAAATGTAATCCCTAATGGAGATGAGCTCAGGCAAGCTCAGATCCTAGTCCAAACCTGCCTAAGCTATCCCACAAGGAAGCTGTCACTGCACACAGCCAATCATAAACCGCCAAGGACTTCCCTCTGCAGCAGCTGCACATATACAAGGGACATGTATACGTGTGACTGCGGGGCGGGCATTTACAATTGTCTCAGTCCCCGGGCAAGAATGCCATTTTTGTCCTGGACACCAAATGACCTACTGCACTAACCACCCCACCCCCCCCCCCCCCTAAGTTTCTGAAAAATCGGTTTCTGCCATGAAAACCCCCAGCATCAGTGCAAATTTCTGCAATAAATCCCCTAGCATTGGTGCCAGTTTATGCAATATTAACCTCCAGCCTTAATGGCAATTTCCATAATAATAACCCCCAACATGAGTGCCGGTTTACACAATAATAAACCCCCAGCATTGGTGTCAGTAGCAGCAATAATAACCCCCAGCATCAGTGCCAGTTTCTGAAATAATAACCCCCAGCATTGATGCCATTTATTGCAGTAATAACCCCAATCTTGTCAGAATCAGCAATAATAACCTCCAGCATCAGTGCAAGTTTCTTCAATAATAACTCCCAGCATTGGTGCTAGTTCACACAGTAAAATTCCTAGCATAGATCACAGTTCCCATAGTAATAACCCCCCAACATCAGTGCCATTTTCCGCAATAATAACCCCCAGTATTCGTGTTAGTTTACACAATAATAACCCCCACATTTGTTTCAGTAGCAGCAATAGTAACCCCCAGCATTATGCAGAAGTCAATTTGTCCTCCTTCCATGAAGGAACGGCTTCAATGTATTACCCGCATAGCGGAGATGGAGGAGGTGATCCACACATCACAAGACAATATTTCTAAAGTCTCTCACACTTGGCCGTCTTGGACCTTTTTTAAGGTTCTTTGTCGTACCAAGCGCTCTTGCGAGATGATACCTGAACCCTGGCAGGGCACCTGAATTCCTATTAGAGTTTCTTCTTTCTTTTGATGTCTACTAGCTACGCCATGGGTGTAGTGTCCCTGGATTTGATTCTATAGGTGGAGACGGGGTGGCAGGTGGTGTTATTTCCCATTCCCTCTCTCCATTGTCCTGTACCTTCCCCCCCCTTTTTTTTTTACTTCCCCACCCCTTCTGATTTCTCGAATTACTCTCTTCCCACCTACTTTTCCACATTTAGGATGGGTTCAGACAACAGGCCCACTCACTGGAGATTTTCTGTGCAGGGGCAGGCTTTCCTGCACCCTTCCTCATTTGGCTCCCTTGGTGTTGAGGGCATACGAACGCAAAGAAGGAGGATTGCGTTGGCCGTTCTTGGATCTTGGGAAACTTTGATACTTAACTGTCTGCTTCTCTGTGTAATATTTAATTTTATTCCTTTATCCAAAGGTTTGTTTTAATATGTATTGCTCAGGTATGCACTTCCAGATCTAAGCCACATCACATGACATCACTTTTTTTTTTGTTCTGTATATTCTTCCCTGCTTTCTTGCTGGAAATGATGATGCAACATGTTGTACCTACTTGTCAAGCTTTGTTCTGCACTTGGAACTTTTCCATTGTATTTTCTTGTTTACTCAATAAAACGTTTATGGAACAAAACAATAACCCCCAGCATTGGTGCTAGTTTCACAAAATAAAACCTGCAGCATTGGTGTCAATTCCCGTAATAATAACCCCCATAATTTCTGTCAGTTTCTGCAGTAATAACCCCCAGCATTAGTGCCAGTTTCACAATAAGGCTGCATATGGAAGGAATGCATGTGGTTTCCTGCACATGTGTGTTCAAATAGCACTGTGCATTCAGCATTCAGCCTCAGCCACATGGGCATTAAAGATGCTGTGTACAGCATCTGTTATTTTGTTGTGCAGTTTCCGTAATATTAATAACCCCCAGCATCAGTGCAATTTTCAATAATAACCCCTAGCATTGGTGTCAGTAGCAGCAATAATAACCCCCAGCACTGGCTCCAATTTCACAATAATAAACCCCAGCATTGATGCCAGTTTTGTGCAATAAAAATACCCAGTGTTAATACCCAGCAATTTGTGTCAGTAGCAGAAATAAAAACCCCTAGCATTGGTGTCAGTGTAATGCTGGCCATATGCTGTACGAAAAATCGGCCGAACCCATTTTCGATAAACGAACATTCGGCCATGAGTGCAAACGATAGTGCCATCGTGTACTGACCGATAAATCGTTCAGCGGATATAATGATTGAATTGTTTGTTTGTTTTTTTACATATACCTAGTGCAGACAGTTCGGATGGGAAACACATTAACCTTTCAATTTATCGTTCGTTTGGCAGAAAATTTCCAAACTTTCGTTTTTTCGGCTCAAAAATGCCCCAACGATTATCGATTTTGTGCCCATTAACTGGTCGAAAAACGAACAAACTGTTTAAATGACCGAATTTTGGCCGATTTTTTTTCGTATAGTGTATGGCCAGCATAAGGGATACCAAATGCAGGTATCAAGCAGAAATGATCAGTTGGATACATCTCAAGGAACCAGGAACAAGGCCAAGTATGATTAGCTTAGTGAATGTGGTAAGAATTCACTTTTTAAAAAATATCAAATCATGTCCAAGTAAAAGGGGAAAAAAAATAAGTATTTTGCTTGCATATGATTGGGTGACAGAAGTCAACAGAGCCTTACATCATTCACTAAGCTAAGAAAAAATTCTCTTGCAAAGTGAATAGCCTATTTGCCTTTAGTAAATCAACCCCTTTGTTGTGAATACCTTCACAAAAAAAACAGCTAGAGAGGTCAGCGTGGGTTTATCCTAAAGCTTGTTTTTAATATGTACAAAGCTTAAAGTGGTTGTAAACCCACTTTTTGGACTTTTACCTATAGGTAAGCCTAGAATAAGGCTTACCTAATAGGTAGTGGAAATATCTCCTAAACGTGCGCCGTTTGGGAGATATTTCACTTGTAGTCCGCCGGAAGTTGCTACGGCGCATGCGCAGGAAAGAAACAAAACTAAAGGCCATTTCTTCCCTAGCATACGCCGCAGGCCGCGGCTCCCGTGCGCATGTACGCGCTACAATACTTATATCTATGTATTAATTTGTCTAGTCCCTATAATGTTATTAGTCTGTTAAACCTATGAGCGCATGCTACTGTTAATATCACAATAATACGAGGTTAGCTATGAAGCCAAACACACGGCTAGGAATAATCAAATATTATTTATTTCCCAATAATCAAGAACGCTAACATAAAGTATTAAAAGACATTACAATATCACAAAGCTTACAATCAAATCATATAATATAAGAATATCAAAGATACTTATCACAGGGCCCTCCTTGTAGTCTCGAAAGATGGCCGCCAGACCATGAGGTGACTAGAGACATCCTCTCCTGACCCCATTCCCAGCAAAACAGGAAGAGGAGCTCTCTGCGAATTCCTTTTACCAAGCTCACTCATTCAAACTCCCACACCCACTCAAAGTCACCCCCCCCCTTTGCCTTTCAGGTATCCATAGCGACCTTATAGTAACCGTCTAATTACACATGTCACAGCAGGTGGGCTACAAAGCTTTTGGTGTGTCTTCCAGCCTGGCTACATTCCAATCCAGGGAATGCCTTCTGTCCTCAAAGATATTGGGAATGTGATATTACATGAGTTCATATTGAATCCAACATATGCCGCTTTGCGACTGAAAATCGCATAAAAACCCTTCTTCAGACACGGTTCCTATTGAACAGTCCATAACTGTTTTGTCCCTGACATGCGTTTCCAAACCAGTATCCATAGAACAGTCCTTTACACGTCTTAACGTGTTGTATTTTTACAACGTGTCCCTGACATGCGTTTCCAAACCAGTATCCATAGAACAGTCCTTTAAATGTCTTAACGTGTTGTATTTTTACAACGTGTGCAGAAACAGCTCCTATGGAACAGTCCATTGTGGTCTTACCATGTTATGCTTCCCAACACGTGCCGCTTTGCCACTGAGTAACACATCCTTCTTCAGCGACAGCTTCCATGTCACCAGTATGTATCTTTGGTATCTTCTCCTTTCCGGTATCTTCAGAACGGATGCAGTACAGGCAAGGGGTGTCCATTCATTCACCATTCACCAGTATACATTCAGAGCAACATATCAAACAGCTCTCAAACACTGATCTATTATCTAGATAAGTCTTGAGGAGGGCCTTATTACCATAATATAAATCAACTTCTTATCACACTATATACATATATCTGTATCCCATCCCTTTATGCACCCCGCTCCCAATCCTATAACCCTTTACTGTACATATGGGTCGGGATTAGGCAGGCTTGCTCACAGCGGTATTGCAGGGCTCTGACTTGGCAGCAAGGTCTCTAATTTGAACACAGAGACCCTACCGTCAATTCGTCCCTCAACTTGCATAGACAAATGGGAGGTCCTTCTATATAAATACCGAGTCTAATATCACACATATAAATCTGCAAAAATGATTAAACAAAAAAAAAACACACTTCCATCCCTGTGCCTGGATTTCAGAGACCATGCCCAGGGTATACCATGCACCTCTACCTATGGTTAGGTTCAAGGAACCTTCCAGTTTTATGACTAGCGTTACATCGGTATTCTTTAGGACAAAGAAATAAACTCGTCTATGTCCCAAACGACACCCAGGTGCTTCCTCCCCAGCAATGATCCCTGAAATAACTTCCCAACATTTTTATGTTCACCACCATGATGTATTGACCCGGCATACAAAGGACATCATGGTCAGGCTTCCGACCGAGGGAAGTATCAACCTGCTTCCATCTCCTCTGATCACATGTGGGTGATTTAGCCTCAAATGCGACAAGATAGAATCCCCAATCAGTAAGCCCATTGATGCCACCAAATATACAGACCAAGTCCGCACTTCTGTATATGGGATCATACAGCCCAACACCTTTCACCATCCAAACTGGTACAGCCCATCCAGGCATTCGACCACCATTTTGGATTAGTGTAAGCGACGTGTTGTGGCAGAGTCTTACTGAGCGGTGATGTTAACTCATCAGGCCACTGCCCTTTAAACAGAGATTGCCCAATCAGCTTGATGCTGGTTGACACTTCCGCCCGTCACTGCGTGTACGCTAGAGCCCATAACCGATTTCTATCCTGTACCCTCACACCCTCCACCAACCTCTCAATATGGTTCACCAAATCTGGAGCTAATTTACCCTGGGTATTTTGTGAATGTTATTAAGGATGCCACCAATCTCTCTGAGTGACAAAGTCCCGCTCAAGCTATGGCTGAGAGTTTGTTCCTCAGGATACCGATGTCTACTCCATTACCAACACCCATCCCAGCTCCTATTCCCCCAATATAGTGCTGAATACATGCCTCCTCTTGTGGTTACTCCTCAGAGATAAGCATCCTGCATGCACCTTATTCCGTGTCCGCACATCTCTGGGAGTAAGTCACTGGTACGATGACAGCACTTGATTCAGCGTATACTCAGCAAATATAGGGTAATAAAACCACTGTGAGATGTCGCCGCACCATGTGGTGAAGGCATATTGTACTCTGGTAGTCAGCGTTTGCTCCCTTTATCTATCGGAGCATGCTCCTGTGTGTATACACTGGCATTCCCTGTGCAGGGTTTCAACTTCTCAGGTGAGACCTCAACCAGGCGCATCTCCCCCAGACAAGGAAATGTTCACCCCATTGATGTGTCACCTGACACCCTCTAGTCCGGCCAACAGACACCTTATTATGTATAAGTGCTCGCCTCCTGGGTACCTGCACCATATAAACTCCGTTACGTCAATACATGTCATACATTACACAACTTTCCTTATTTCAACTCCTCCCTCCAAAAAAAAAAAAAACATATATATTTTACATTTCCATGTTCTGATGGATTGGATGTGTTATATTCCTTTCCCAACCTCCAACCCATTGTACGTATATTAATAACACGTTTGCATTCATCAGGAGAGAGTCCAGCAAAAAAAAAATGTTTCAAGTCTTATTGATAGGCACAGTCTTTCAGATTCAGCACCAGATCGTCCATAGGAAAAGAAAAGTGTTAAAGTGAATCTTTTTGTTTGTCCCGTCTCTCCTGATATTTAGTGGAATAAATTTGGGGCGTGGTATGGCACAGACAAACTGCCAACCAGATGATCATCTGTCATCCATTTTTCCAGAACCTTTCCAATCTCGCTCCACCAGGATTCTGGAATTGAAAAACAAGAGCAGAATCAAATTCTTATCCATAATATCTGCTTGCTTATTATATTTACTCCTATTTCCTATTTACTTAGTATTCCTGGCTTCTGCAACTTGATCAAACTATCAAAACAACCATGACCTCTTTAGGCAGACTCCACTCTAAAATGAATCCGCATGGTATGATCAAAAATTAAAAAAACGAACGTCACTGTTGTTTCTCAAAAATTCTCAATCTAAAAACGCAAAAAGAAAAACAACCAATGCATTTATCTTTATCTTACGATCTATGCACTAACTTTATCTTACGATCTATGCACTAATTCCCCTTTCAGGTGTATAAAGCCTAAACCTTTTGGAGCTTTTTACACCTGAACAAAACAACAATAAAATAGCTGACTAAGCCAATACCCCAAAAAAAAAAAAATGTTTTTTTATTTTTTTTTTTTTTTTTTTTTTTTTCCAAAAAAACAAAAATTTAAAAAAGAATAAACATTAAAAGTCTGGCCATTATCACCCAAGAACAACATGACAAGACAACCACCATACAACAATGACAAACACTCAACTTTTAATTAAAGACATCCATGGATTTTCTCCTGAGAAGAGTACATGTTTCTTTTTTTTATCTGAAAGACAATAAGTTAATGGGAAAAACAACACAAAACAAAACAAAAACAAAACATTTGTAACTTCATCACAACATTTGCTACCTCATTTGTAACTCTTTAGTTTTGTCAGATTATTGTTTAAATATTTTCATTGTTTGCAAACAATTACTAATTAATGAGCTCATGGTACCATGTGATAATCGATTATGCATTTACAATAACCTAACCCCCGTGTTGGTCTCACTTTGACGGACCTGCAAACAAAACACAAATGTTTAGTATCCCAAACCTGTTCTCTCCCTGGTCTCTGGAAAAGGAACACAAAGACAATGATTAAACACGATTATCATGACAATTGACTTTAAGTGCCCCAAGTCTCTTTTCATTAATTGTACTGCTAGGGGAACACCGAGTTGTAGTATAAACAACTAAACTAAAAAAAATAAAAATTACAACCATTAAAACTAAAACAGAAATTAATAAAAAAAAAAAAAAAATTGAAAAATGAAAAAAAATTGAAAAAAAAAAAAATAATAAAAAAAAACAAAATATGAAAAAAAAAATAATTCATAAAAAAAAAAAAAATAATAAAGAAATAAAAACATTAAAAATTAACAATTAATAATAAAAAAAAAAATGGAAAAAATAAAAAAATAATAATAAAGAAATTAAAAAACCTAATAAAAATTCATTAAATTACTAAACATTAAACCTTATAAAAAAAAATTACAAAAATACTTAAAACCTTATTCATAGGAAGGAAGCTTTGATCAGAGTATTTTTAACATACTTGCAGCTGACTAAGTGCTGCCAGCATTGCTTCCCCCAGTGCTATGTTTGAATAACCATTCGGCTACTTCCATTTTGATTTTATGCAACTGTCCTACATATTGCTTTTCGGTTTGTAGACTCCGTAATTGGGTCTTAACGGGGAATTGGGTTTGCTTACTATTGGCTCCATGCTTTGGATTGCTACCCCACCTGGCCGAATAACATTCATAATGCCTTGGGGTAGTCTTCCGGTATGATCTTTTTTTGATATCGTTATTCGCCCAACAATACTTTGCGATGTGACCTCCCCTTTTACACAAACAACATTTTAGCTCTGGTTTCTCTGCATAGGCCCTTTTTTTAACATCTTGTGCTGGAAATTCGCATTGCTGGATAATATTACTGTGATTGGAATTAACAGACTTTACACTTTCATCGTCTGAGGAGTCATCAGAAGTTTCCATTTCAACTCCTGAATCACTTTCAAGCGCAGTTATCACGTTTGTATTTACGTCTCCAGCATCAATTCCCATCATAGTAATATGATTTGCAGCAACAATAGTATATGGGTCCTCTTTATGTTCCACTTCTACTTCTGTACACTGAGCATGTGCGGAGGGTACCTCCACCATTGCATCTTCGGCTATTGTAGGTTTGGAGGATAAATCCATTATGGCTGCCTGTGTACCCTGTAACTCCTCCTTAAGCATTGCGATAACCTGCAAATTCTCAGCCTCCCTTTGATTCAAAAAGACGATGCAACCTTCTCTTAACTCACACGTTTTTCCTAATTCCTCCAATCTCTGTTCTAATTCGCATTTTTCCGTCACTAATTGTTCAATCTGACTACGCACTTGTGCATCTGCATTTTCAACCCTAATTAATATATCTTTTGTTATATTTTGTAGCTGCTGCATGAATTGCTTCCTTTCATCTATCCATTCTGATTCCTTCCGTTCAGAAATGTCTCTAATTTTTAAAAACATGCACATCAAATTTGCTAATCTCTGTTTTCTGCCTTTTCTTGATTTATTACTTATAAGGCTGTTATGTGTATTACATTGTGTCAAAAGTTCATAAAATTGTTGTGTCAACCCACCTTCTTGTGTCGATTGAAATGTAATAGCCCCATGTTTAGCGATGAATAGCTCGATGGCCTCCATTGATATGCTAACTAGCAACTAGCTACACTGAACAGTTGTTAAGACAATACACACACAGATGAACAAACAGATAAGCAACCCCCCACAAGCTGCTCAAATTCTAGTTTTCACCTCTATTCCCACACAGAAGACCCAAAAACAAAACACAACACAAAAAAAAAAAATACAAAAAATCCGTTTAAACTACGAACTTTTCCAGAAAAGACACTCTTAATGCTGTCTCCTCTTAAATTGCAGGCCACAGTGAACTCCTATTGGAACTGAGAGCTATCACACTCACATGGGTAAAAAAAAACTAAAAAAATATATAAAAAAAATTTAAATAATTCCCACTTTTTTCCTCAGCGCTGTGTGGCTTGTCCTGTCAATTTATCGATTATATAATATAACCCCAGGGGTGATCATCCCCTTACTCGCCAGTCACAATGACCGGTTACCTGGCCAAACTTACAAACATTTAACATACATACATATATCAGCCACAGCTCTCACCAGGTTCTACGCGTCCGCTTCACCGATGAGATCTTTCACAGAATTTTTATGATCATCCAAGCGTGGTTTCAGAATTCGCGAGCCAGCGCCAATCTTGTCCACACGAGAGACGATTTTCAGTTCTGGGTGTCTTTGATTACCAGGACTCAAAACAAAAATACATTAGTTTGTGGATTCTGTGTAAAAAATACATTCTACACGCCTTTGGGGTGCCAAATGAAGTACGCGCTACAATACTTATATCTATGTATTAATTTGTCTAGTCCCTATAATGTTATTAGTCTGTTAAACCTACGAGCGCATGCTACTGTTAATATCACAATAATACGAGGTTAGCTATGAAGCCAAACACACGGCTAGGAATAATCAAATATTATTTATTTCCCAATAATCAAGAACGCTAACATAAAGTATTAAAAGACATTACAATATCACAAAGCTTACAATCAAATCATATAATATAAGAATATCAAAGATACTTATCACAGGGCCCTCCTTGTAGTCTCGAAAGATGGCCGCCAGACCATGAGGTGACTAGAGACATCCTCTCCTGACCCCATTCCCAGCAAAACAGGAAGAGGAGCTCTCTGCGAATTCCTTTTACCAAGCTCACTCATTCAAACTCCCACACCCACTCAAAGTCACCCCCCCTTTGCCTTTCAGGTATCCATAGCGACCTTATAGTAACCGTCTAATTACACATGTCACAGCAGGTGGGCTACAAAGCTTTTGGTGTGTCTTCCAGCCTGGCTACATTCCAATCCAGGGAATGCCTTCTGTCCTCAAAGATATTGGGAATGTGATATTACATGAGTTCATATTGAATCCAACAAGTACTGATAATTTTTCAATAGCCATTGAAATGGTTGGTGGTAGGGTGGCATGTTGGGATATAAGACTGGTTGAACAAAAAAAAAAGCAGCCTTTTGTGTTATAGTTATATTAATTAATTTTCTTATTTTTTTTTACTTTCAGGTCACTTCCATTTGATGTTTTTGTACATAGAGCAGCTGAGGACAAGCACACAGACTTCTTTATCTCTGAGGTAAGTGTAATCTTCAGGGGCAAACTTGCAGGGCCTCCCTTGTAATTAGCAGAAGTAGCTTTCTAGAGGACTTTTCTTACAAGTAGATCACGCACCACCTCAAACCACTGCCCAGTGCAAGTCATTAAATCCTTAATGGCACATTAAGGATCTCGGTCTAGCCCAGCCTTTCTCAACCAGGGTTCTTTGGAACCCTATGGTTCTTCCAGAGGCTGCTAGGCGTTCCTTGAATAAAAAGCAATTCCTGCCTCTCACATGGCGTAAAGGATCTTTTTAGCTATTTGGAAGTGGGGGATTCTTCCCACTGACCACAAACATAAGAAGAAGCATTTCTCACACGGATCATCACACTAATGCAATGAGTTGTAATTATTAGCGGGGAAACTGGAAAGCCATTTCAAAAGTTTCATTGTTAAAACTATTGACAAAGAACCACATTAGGGATTTGTATTTAGAAAGTTAAAATAGCTCTATTATTGTCCATATAAAATGAGTTTCACCAACCGCTACTGTATGCTTTGGACCTCAGTGGGGCCTTGTCATACTTGGAGCATGCCAAAAGAAAAACCCTCTTCCCCTTAAAATGTCCTGTATGTCTAGCAAAGTTTTATATATATTATTTATACTGTAAATATACACTACTGTGCAAAAGTTTTGGGCAGGCGTGAATTAAAAAAAAAAATAAGAACGCTTTTAGAAATAGAAGTGTTAATAGTTTATTTTTATCAATTAACCAAATGGAAAATTAGTGAACAGAAGAGAAATCCAAATTAAATCAATAGTTGGTGTGGACACCCTTTGCCTTCAGAACAGCATCAATTCCTCTAGGTACACTTGCACACAGTTTTGAAGGAACTCAGCAGGTAGGTTGTTCCAAACATCTTGGAGAACTAACTACAGATCTTCTGTGGATGTAGGCTGCCTCATATCCTTTTGTCTCATTATATAATGCCAGATTGACCCAATAATGTTGAGATCAGGGCTCTGTGGAGATCAAAATATCACTTCCAGGACTCTGTGTTGTTCTTTATGCTGAAGAGCCTTCTTAATGACATTGGTTGCATGTTTGGGGTCATTGTCCTGCTGCAGAATACATTTGGGGCCAATCACATGCCTCCCTGATGGTATGGCATGATGGATAAGTATCTGCCTGTATTTCTCAGCATTGAGGACACAATTGATCTGACCAAATCTGCAACTCCATTTGCAGAAATGCAGCCCCGACCTTGCAAAGAACCTTCGCCATACTTCACTGTTGCCTCTAGCCCTTTGGGGAACAAACTGTCTCCTGCTAGTTGAGTTGCTTAGCCTTGTTTCTTTGTCTCCAGACCTAAAACCTATTGAGCATCTCTGGGGCATCCTCAAATGGAAGGTGGAAGAGTGCAAGGTCTCTAACATCCACCAGCTCTGTGATGTCGTCATGGAGGAGTGGAAGAGGACCCCAGTGGCAAACTGTGAAGCTCTGATGAACTCCATGCCCAATGGGGGTTAAGGCAGTGCTGGAAAATAATGGTGGCCACATAACATTTTGACACTTTGGGCCCAAATTGGACATTATCACTTAGGGGTGTACTCACTTTTGTTGCCAGCGGTTTAGACAGTAATGGCTGTGTATTGAGTTATTTTGCAGTGCACTTGGAAGTGCAGTTGCTGTAGATCAGAGGGGAAGCTTTGAAACAAGGGGAAGCTCTGCTGATTTCTATAATCCAATCATGTGCAAGCAAAAATTCTGTTTTTTATTTCCTTGCATGTCACCCTCGGATCTACAACTGCACTTCCATGTGCACTTGTCTTCAGTAAATAAACCCCTATGTCCTCTGGCTAGTCTATAAAAAAACAATAGAAAAGGAAAAAACTGCGCTAGGAAAAAATAATGAATTAAAAAACCTAATATAATTGGATGGACCAATCCTAAAAGCAGCAATTAAATGTGGGATATAGCACAAACAAAAAGAGAGGAGAAAAATTGCGCTGATTCCAGTCCTTCTATCCGATGGCAGGGCATGGCAATTCAGATATTTTTATATAGCTGAAAAAACTTCAGAGGAAGGCACCACAGTGGTGCAATCACAGTTAAGTGTCCAACCATCTAATAGAAAACATGCTTACCAGATAGTAAGCATATTTGGGCAATTGGCTTTAACCCAGCCCAGGCCTTTGCTGTCCGCGATCGGAATTCCACGTGTAAGTTGATACCACCCCTAATTGGATACCATAGATCCGTGGCTATATAGGAGATGATATGACAATCAGCCTGGGATGAGCGTATATCTTAGCCAAGCCCAGGCCTTTTAGTTCACAGCAGATCCCAAATGATATAAGATGATGCGTTCTCAGGCAAAATTTTGTCCGATTCGTAACTCCGTAAGTAATAATCAATAGTCTGCAGTAGCAATGCTCAGTAGTAATAGAAAGGATACAAAAAAGAATGTGATAAGGACCTTCATTTCTTCAAAATTGCTGCACTTGTTATACTTTACAAAGCATGCCAGTCTGACCACACACAAAATAACAGCAGCTGTTATTCCTACAACCAGTCCAATCAGGATGTGATGTATTTTATCTTACATGAGAAGTCAAAATGCAATAAGCAGCAGCCCTTGTACATGTTTCCTTGTGATATCTGCAGGGTGTCCCTCCAGCCAGCACAGTTCACTTCCCGAGTGTCAGTGTATATACACTGACACTCGGGAAGTGAACTGTGCTGGCTGGAGGGACACCCTGCAGATATCACAAGGAAACAAAAGTATAACAAGTGCAGCAGTTTTGAAGACGAGAGATGAAGGTCCTTATCACATTCTTTATTGTATCCTATTACTACTGAGCATTGCTGCTGCAGACTATTGATTATTACTTACGAAGTTACGGATCGGACAAAATTTTGCCTGAGAACGCATCATCTTATATCATTTGGTATCTGCTGTGAACTAAAAGGCCTGAGTTTGGCTAAGATATACGCTCATCCCAGGCTGATTGTCATATAATTTCCTACGGAGCCACGGATCTATGGTAATTTGCATGTTTTCTATTAGATGGTTGGACACTTAACTGTGATTGCACCACTGTGGTGCCTTCCTCTGAAGTTTTTTCAGCTATATAAAATTATCTGAATTGCCATGCCCTGCCATCGGATATAAGGACTGTAATCAGTGCAATTTTTCTCCTTTCTATAGAAAAACAAATCTGTGTTATCCTTTCTGTCTTTTGAAAAGTTGTTTTTTTTTCTACTAGGATGAGAAATACTATCTCCGATCTTTAGGTGAAGACCCTCGTAAGGTAAAAAGTAAGCATGAAATGGAAAGAAAAGGATATGAACTGTAATAAAATTAGGGTACTTTTTTATGTTTTCGTTGTGAAAATAATAAATCAATCACAAAATAATAAAATCATATACACTTGTAAACATAGTGCATTTATACCATAATGTACTAGAAATGAACCTAGAGTAATAAGGGTGATCAGATTAGCAGATACCTTCCTGGGGGCTGAATGAAAAAAGATCTGTGTATATGGCCACAGAAAATGTGCATGAATGTGTCATGGTAAAAAGTAATATAACCGTATGGAGGTTTTCTAGGTAGAGGACAGAACAATGCATTTCATTTTGGCAGATTTAAGGTGCACAAACTTTAAAGGATAAGTTCACTTTTGGGAATTTTATGTATTATGTTCCCACTGCTGCAGCCGCTGCTCTCTCTCCCTGTACTAGCTGTCAATTTTTGAAAACAGCGCGGCAGTGTGGGACTCTGCCCACATGGGCGAGTTCTGCATGGCATCAGCAATCCGCTGATCGCTGGTACAATGCTTTCCAGGCTTTAAAAAAATAAATAGTAAATGCACTTTTTTTTTTTTTACCTGCAAAAAAAGTACATTAATTCTTCTTCTTTTTTTTTTTTTTTTTTAGAAAAGTGAAATTATTCTTTAAAGTAAACCCTTGGAATCACCATACCCTGTAAGCTAACCCATGTCCATAGAGCAAGCATCTCTAGGTGTCTGCTGAATTCAGTGAGACTGTCCTTTATATTGCGTGGGCAATAGGAAGGAAAGGGGGCAAAAGGGGGAGTTTAAATATTGACTACAGAGGTTGTGTTTGAGAATTGTATAATGGAGCACCTGACGTCTGGATATACCCACATCATGCCAGGGAACATTCAGATTATGGACCCGTTTAGCACTCTGGATTTATAATGGTTCTGTTTACTAATGTCGTACTATATTATTGCTTTGCACAGGATATTGCAGACATCAACAAACAATTTCCAGAGCTGGCAGCAGATATCAAGATTCCTGAATTTTTTGAAAAGGATCAGTTCTTCTCCAGTGTCTTCCGAATCAGCTCTCCGGGGCTGCAGCTCTGGACACACTATGATGTATGTTCTTTCTATAGATATAAGTATGTTATGCCCTAAGTCCTCTTTCACACACAGGGCTGAACAGCAGATTCCTCTGGCAAGAAAACAATGACAGGCTGACAGGAGCTGTCCATTACTGTTCTCATGCATCCGCACATCCTGCAGTTACTTGTGGTTAGGGACAGATGATCTGCCGGATGCAATCTTAATCTATACAACAAAGAAGGGGAAGTTTTATTGTAGTATGCCAGTTCATTTTATTTCTGTTCTTGTAGTGACAGAAGACTCTTCTGTTTTAGGTGATGGATAATTTACTTATTCAGGTAACGGGAAGAAAAAGAGTTGTCCTATACAGCCCTCGGGACGCACCATTTTTATATTTATCAGGTGAGGATGATATATCACATCAATATGATGTCTTATGCAGGCCATACATGGTCGAATTTTGAACAAATTTTCTTTTCAAAATCATAAAGTTTCGTTTTTTTTGTGATCCGATGGTGCCACCATTGATTTTCAAAATTCGGCCGACTGAGCCTTCAATTTCACCTCATGTTGCTACAGAAAAGAATTTTCTTTTCTGGGAATCTTCTTTTCTCTCCGTAAATTTTCTTTTCTTATTACATTTCTCGCACGATTATCCCATCATTGATTAGAAAATCGGTTGTTTTTCAAAAAATTTCCAACATGTCCGATTCCTCAAATTTGATTTCCGAACGAAAATCGGCTGTTACTGCAGCCCACTAATGGTGAGAAATTCATACGAAAATTCTTGGATACGATTTTCGAAAGAAAATTCTTTCGAAATTTGAACCGTGTATGGCTGGCCTTAGACTTGTTAGATATGTTCTTTATTATCTGTTGGGTAGAGTAAGGGCCCGCTCACACCAGTGCTCTTAAAAAAATGCCATAATGTGTTTTTTTTAAATTGCATATTGTGATTTTAGCACATTTTTAATGTGTTGCGTTTAATGTGTTTTACATGCATTAAAATCCCTGGTCACCTGGGAAAAATTGACAATTGACAAACAAAAACACGTTTTGAGTGCAGGTATATAGTTACATGGTTGGTAAGGTTGAATGAAGACAACAGTCCATCCAGTTCAACCTGTGTAGGTGTGTGTGTATGTAGAAAAATGCTTTCCCATATTCCCCTATATTGTTTTTGCTAAGATGCCCGTCCAAGAGTCTTTTAAAACTATCCATACTTCCTGCGACACCACTGACTATGGAAGAGAGTTCCACATCCTTACTGCCTTGACAGTGAAAAATCCCCTACGCAGCTTAAGGTTAAACCGCTTCTCTTCCAGTCTCATCGTGTGGCCCCGTGTCCTCTTACACTCCCTGGGACTGAAACGTTTTATACTTAGCCCTGGTTCACATTGGGACGATTTGACATGTCAAATCGGTGGCAATGGTACCGACCTAATCGGTGCGCTGCTGCATTTGCGGTGCCGCACCGATTTCAAAAAGTAGTTTCTGTACAACTTTTTGTGACTTCGGGCTGCGATTTACATTGACATCTGAGCAGAAACATGCACAGATGTCTCTGAAATCAGGACTGACATGCAGGAGTGAAATCGTGTGAGTTGCTTCATTCCCGCTGCTCAGTGTGAACCAGGGCTTATGCTGGGATCACCATTGAGAAATTTGTAAATTGCTATCATATCTCCTTTTGAAGCATCTTTTCTCCAGGGAGAATACATTTAGCGCTTGTAGTCGTTCCTCATAATTGAGGTCCTCCAGTCGCCATATTAATTTAGTTGCCCTTCTCTGGACTCTCGCTAGTTCCAGCTCATCCCTTCTGAGGATTGGTGACCAGAACTGGATGGAATACTCCAGATGTGGCTGAACCAGAGTTTTATAAAGTAGTAGAATAATAGTTTTATCTCTGGAGTAAATTCCCTTTTTTAATGCATGCTAATATTCTGCTGGCTTTGGTAGCCGCAGCTTGACACTGCATGCTATTTCTCAGTCTGTCTTCTACTAGGACCCCTAGATCCTTCTCCATACTGGGAGCCCCTAGAGATTCTCCCCCTAAAGAGTAACTTGTGTTTATATTTTTACCCCCAAGTGTATTACCTTACATTTTTCAATGTTAAACTTCATTTGCCATGCAGTAGCCCAGTCCATTAGATTATTCAGGTCCTCTTGTAAAGACTCTATATCCTGCTGTGTTGTTATTGCCCTGCATATTTTTGTGTCATTATCAAACACTGAGATCGAGCTATTTATCCCATCCTCTATATCATTTATAAATAAATTAAACAGAATTGGTCCCAGGACAGAGCCTTTGGGTACCCCACCAACCACTCTAGACCATTCTGAGTACACATTATTTATCACAACCCTTTTGGACATTGACTATAGTGGAAGTTGTGTTTTTGGTGTGTTTTTCAAACTGGGCACTGAAAATGCAGTAAGCAGGACTTTTCAAAAGGGCACAGCACTGTAAAAAACACAGTGAACAGATAGGACAGTATGAAATTTAAAGAGGACTATTTTTCATGCACTTTTGAGGTAGTGGGAAGGTGCTTTTTATGCAAAAGTGCACAGGTGTGAACAAGGCTTTATAGGAACATCAGAAAAGTGTGCTTGTTATTACCAACTTTTAAACCTGCATTGTAACTGATAGACCTTGAATTCAAGTTGCTGAATCACACTGTCAGTGGACTATAAAATCAGATCAAGGGCGGAAGCTTTAAGACGGGGGTTAGCAACCTGTAGATCGCAGTCTACCAGTAGATCATGGCCAGGTGAATGGTAGATTGTGGTCTGGGCTGGCTGACCCGCCATCCCAGAGCATCAAACAGATTACATTGCAGAGGGACTACTTTTAATGTTGGAGCTGTAGAAGGGACTAAGAGCCGCATAAGCCGATTCCTCCTCTGTAGTACTGGCTCCTGTCCCATGTGGAGTGATACCAACTACACTCCACCTTTTATACCAGCTAGCCGTCTCCAGAGTGGTGCCAGCAGCAAGAAAGATCTTTAGGTCAGTGTGAAGCAATTCACTGGGCATAAAAGTAGCGTTGTGTTGCTTTCTCACCACCTGCTTTAACCCCTTGGACCCCACAGAAGCATATAGTTGTGGGGCGCTTGCCGAGTGACTTGAAAACCGCCACTCAACTGCAGGTTTTTACCACCATTTATTTGGTGAACTTATCCTTTAACTATTTTCCTGCTGGGCAATAATTTTTTTTTTTTTTTTTTTTTACAGATATTCCAAAATATACTTTTTTGACCTGACGATTACTAAGAACCCCAAAAAAATTATCTGTCATGCTCAGAAACGTGTAGGCCTCTTCAATACCATACCTCCAATTGGACATTGTGACCTCTAAATTTACAGGTACAACTAGTGCGACTCATAGGCAAAAAGAGCACCTGGTTGTCAGAGCCTGCTTCAATCGCTACCAAAAAACTGTTAGCATTCGCAGGGATCAGGCCTGACTCTGCGAATGCTGCAGTTATATGTCTTGTGTTTTGTAAGTGACAGTGATCGATTGATACTGCACTTGGGTGGGCTGGGCAGGGGGGCTAAACGCAGGTGCTAGCAGATATCTGGGCTTGTTAGCACTACTGGCACTAATCTGAAGCTGCCTGGGGCTGACGCTGACCCTGATGCTAAAACCTGTACTGGGGGGCGATCAGGGGGTTAAAACTTTATTCAGCAATAAATGGCAAGTACCCTGATGCTATAAAAACCTGACTGTGACAGTAACTAGCGTCACCCGTGACACTAAATACAGTGATCAGAAAATAGTTCTGTACATTATTTTAGTGACACTGGTGATGGGGTGAAAGGGTTAACGGGGGCGATCAAGGGGTTAAACCTTTATTAGGGGGGTACCCTAAACCTACCTGGCCCTACTACTAACTGCCCTAACGCTGATTAGTGTCACAAATGACACCAGTACAGTGAAAAATCTGAAAACTGCACTTGGTGACACAGTGACAGGGAGTGAAGGGGTTAACTGGGGGGTGGGCGATCGGTGGGTGACAAGTGTGCCTACATGTACCGGTGTTAGTGTAGTGTTGTGCAACTCACTGTTAGGTGTCCTCTCTCTGAAACTGAAAAGAGTTCCACGAGGGGAGATGACATCACTTCCCCTGCCTGTGTTTACATTACACAGGCAGGGGAGGCATTTAATTCGCCAAAACCGATCAGCAGGTCCTAGCCCGAAATCATTGGCCTGGACCTGAAGACTGATCGGTTCTGTAACGAACCTGATCGCTGCGGGCAGCACTGCCATTCAAATGACGGCGGGTGGTCTTAAAGCCGTTACGTTTTACCTATAGGTAAGCCTATATTAAGGCTTACCTATAGGTAGTGTAAATATCTAATAAACATGTACCATTTAGGAGATATTTACTGTCCTAGCAGCCAGTCACGTCACTGGTGCATGCGCTCTGAAGGAACAGCCGCCCCTGCAATTTCTTCAGAGCAGTGTGCCGTGACTGGCAGCTCCCGCGTGCATGTGCACGGATGAACCTGGAAGGAAGACAGAGTATAGATGGACATCCGTCTCCAGCGATGACATCGCATCGCTGGAATGCTTCGTTTTTTTTTAAAGTGCAGCGGTTTACAACTGCTTTAAGTCAACCTCAAATATCATATGCAACAGTGTTTATGCCATCAGTACTGAAGTAGCATCATGTGTTTAGGCGTGCCTTCATCCTCAACAGCATATTCAAATGCAACCCCCAATTAAAAAAAAAGTTGTGACGCTGTGTAAAATCTACATAAAACAAAATGCAATGATTTGCAAATCTCATAAGACCATTATTTATTTACAATAGAAAATCTATCAGTGGTTTAACCACTTGCTGACCGCCAGCAGTACATTTACTGTGGGCGGGCAGTTTGAATCGCGTACCTGTACGTCATCCAGCCTGTTCCATGTCAGAGCTGAGACCGCTTTGTCCACCATGCTGGTAGTACAATGTATGTTCCCTCTAGCAATTTGCATCCTTAACCTAAATCGTACACATGTGTTAAGGTGAGAGGGAGGAACAACTTTATTCTCTGTCAGAAACCATCATTAGCCTGGTGTGCAGGATTTAAATACGAGTAATAGTGCTGATAAACACTACGTTGGCAGAGAAGATCATATCAGTTGAATGAAGGTACTGTGTGCACCACTTCTGCAGAGGTCAGGAATAACGAGGTTGAAATAAGTATTTTTTTTTTTTCACAGAGCTTTTATTCTTTATTATTGCTGGATCAATAATTATGACAGTGGTGCCATCTGATGGAAATCCTGAAAACATGACCTGTTGGGGGTATTTGAAGACTGTAGCTAAGAAATGTAGAAATACTGTACTTTTATCAGAATGACCTCATCACAAAATAGTTTGTACCTGTACCTCCGTATACATATGTTAATTCATGAGTTTTCTTTTTGTTTCCAGGTGACAAGTCTGAGGTATTAGATGTAGATAACCCAGACTTGTCTACGTATCCACTTTTCTCTCAAGCAAGGCGTTATGAATGCACCTTAGAAGCTGGGGATGTGTTATTTATTCCGGGTAAGTGAATTTATCTTTCTTAGGCCCCTTTCCCATATGCGGACCGTTCAGCTCCATCGAGACAGATGCAAACCCTAATTTCCATCCGTATGGCGGATCGGATGAAAACGGACAGGCGGTCCGTAATAATCCAATCCCCCCATAGGGGAGAGCGGAGCTCTGACAGGTCCGTCCCTGCACAGAGTATTTCCTTCCCATTGCTTAAAGAAATAAGTAGAAAGTATTGCAGTTACAGAAAGAAGAGAGAAAAACATAAAAGGCAGTAGAGGCGAAAATATAGAAATCAAAGTGCAGCGCTAAAATGATAACCAATATGTATAACAATACATGTGCAAAACAAACAAAAAAATAAGTTATACAATGAATAGCATACAGTATGTGAATCTACTATCCAAAAAAAAAAAAAAAAGACAGGTAAGGAGAGTATCTTCCAACTCTGTGATAGAAAAACACCTTTGTGAACAGTCTGTGATCAGCAGTTTGTCTGACCCCAACTAAATGTGTAGCACAGCTCCTTACCCTAACTTGTTGGCCACTATATTATAAATGGTCATGGTCAAGCGATGTCAGGATTCAAGTCTCCCTCCAAACCACAAGCCTCCTCCGCTAGAGCCAACAAGAGTTGCGCCACCAAGAATCTCTCAAAAGTTAAAAACACTGACCGAGCAACACAACTGGACCCTCCTTACCCTCTCTTTCACCTAGACTGCCAAATTATATACACCCAACTACTACTGAATTTTTGTATCCACGCTTGCATCGGTCCACTCCTGTGGCACTAATGAACCTGTTTGGGGTGCCACTCGAGTGGTCAGGTTGTTAAATTTGAAAATATTTCTCCTTGTTCGACCTTTCTCAATGTTAATTGTTTATACTGCATACTGTTTGATTTATGCTACTGAACAAGTGTTTGATTGTTCAACCCAACTTTTCTGATACCCTCAACGTCGTTGCGCGACGTACAATGTTTAATTGTACACTGTATTGTTCTGAAAAATCAATAAAAACTTACTGTATAAAAAAAAAAAGCAAAATAAATAAATTAATAAAAAAAAAAAGTTAAAAACACTCCCATAGTGCAAAACTGCATGTCAAGCGTTTATCAAATAAAAATATGCACTTTTAACCCCCGCTAGCAGCCGAAAAAGGGTTAAAACCCCCTGCAAAGCGCCGCTGCGGCGGTATTACCGCGGTGTCCCATTGATTTCAATGGGTAGGAGCGGTGAATACACCGCTCCTTCACCGCTACAAAGATGCTGCTAGCAGGACTTTTTTGACCGTCCTGCTAGCGCACTGCTCCAGTGTGAAAGCCGGCTGGAGTGAGGCCGGATTTTTTCAGGCGCTATTTTTAGCACTGTAGTGCCTGAAAAACGCCCCAGTGTGAAAGGGGCCTTATTGTCCTTGAATGTCATTGTTCCTTTAAGCCTAATTCCAGGTTTCTTTGGACCACTGGGCACTTAAACCCCCTTCCTAACCAGACCAATTTTCAGCTTTCAGCACTCTCACACTTTGAATGACAATTAGTCATTGTGAAGCCACAGCCAGGCGCCAACAGTTACAATACCGTTGCCACCGAATGGAGGGGAGACGAGCGGGGCTTTGATCCCCCGCATCATTGGACCCTGGGACAGGTAAGTGTCCGATTATTAAAAGTCAGCAGCTGCAGTATTTGTAGCTGCTGACTTTTAATTATTTTTTTTTTTTTTAAAAGGTAACACCATTTTAAGTTTAAATAGTGAATTTGGATTAAGATGGTCCAAACAAACCAGTTCCTTTACTAATACACACAGCCGCTATATAAACTGTATGCAGCAGCAACTACATACAGTTTACATTGCTGTGTTCGGTAGCATTACAGGGTCCTCCCATCCCATTCCCAGAATAACATCAAGTTAGGCTGAGCACTGCTTAGCCATTCAGAGGAATCTTTGTATTTTATGAATGAATGCAAGGCTTCCTTTGAATGGCTGCGATGGAGAGGATGACGTCACGATCCCCACCTCAGCCAATCAGAGGAAGTCTTGTATTCAATTTTACTTTTATTGGGTTTAGTGAACTGATTTTTTTTTACCCTTTACTACATACACTTTGTTTTTATATGCATTAGCAAAAACATGCCTGCTTGTTAAATGGAATTGTTGCAGTGTTATAATATTATTTGTTATCCTGTTTCTTGTTGGTTTTAGCTCTGTGGTTCCATAATACAGTTGCTGAAGAGTTTGGAGTTGGGGTTAACGTTTTTTGGAAACACCTGCCTTCTGAATGCTACGATAAAACAGACACATATGGGAACAAGGACCCTACTGCAGCTTCGAGAGCTGTACAGATATTAGATCGGGCCCTGAAAACATTGGATGAACTTCCTGAGGAATATAGAGATTTCTATGCTAGAAAAATGGTATTACGGATACAATCCAAATCCTACAGTACCAACTTTGAATAAAATGTGTGCTATGTTATTCAGTGAAATATCATTTGTCAGCAAACTGACTGATGTTTGGATCCTTCAGGTTTTGTGACTGAACATGATTAGTCCAAATATGTAAATGTTGGAGCTCAACTCCAAGAAAACAGTTAAAGTGATACTAAAGTCTAGTTTTTTTTTTGTTAAAATAACAAACATGTTATACTTACCTGCTCTGTGTAGTGGTTTTGCACTGATCAGCCCTAATCCTCCTCTT